>PVJN01016472.1:0-42300 GCA_004026805.1 Lasiurus borealis
GATGTTTGGCCATTTATTTTAAAGGGACACATGAAGCATATTTCTGTAATGGAGAAAGATAATTAAAAATAGAGACTTTTCTTATTGGAACTGCTAAATAAAAATGTATCAAAGTGGTTTTAGATTTGATGGGCAGTTACCTGTTGAAACTGCAATACAAAAGGGTCACTTAAAAAAAAATCTGAATAACCCACTTGTCCCCCCCATCAATGTACACATTAGAAAATATTTACACACTGTAATTACAAGCAATATAAGCAGTATTTTATACTTTTGAGATTTTGTACACTTTACACAATGCAAAATGAGAAAAATATGAACACTTATAAAATTACACACAAATAATGTATCTACAAAGTATTAAATTACAGAGTGAAAGCCCCCACTGTTGGGCAGATAGATGCCAGAGTTTCAAGCTTCTGTCAATATAACTCTTTGTATCTATCTCATTAACCATAAGTGGCATTTTCTAACAATACCCTTAAGAGGTAGTATCAAGTTAATATTCTTACCAGTAAACTCAATACAGAATAAAACTTTTGTTGGTCTGACAGGGTTCTTAGGAACTGAATTTACTTAGTCTTCCCTAGAAAATCTCTAACTGCTCAATGCTTGACATGGGCTCAAAAGTTACTTATGCTATTTTAAATGATAAATTAAAGACAAAATGTTTTTTACTCCTAAGCCTCAATTCAGAGGTAGAAAGCTAATTTCCCAAAATTTATTTTCTCCTCTATCAAACTACAAACATCAAGTCCAATTCCCTTCCCCATCATTTTCCCTTCCACAATTGGAGACCTCAGAGTGCTCAGGATAGCTAGCAATGTCATCCAAGTCAATACTGAAAGAAAGAAAGAAAAAAGTTGGCATATTCTTTTACGAAAGAAACCCTCCTAAAAGGGATGCTCAGTCAACAAAAGAATTTTTCTATTACTACCAAGGGCTTCAAAGGGCCCTTGGGCTAAGACCAGCATGTGCATTTCTACTAACCCTCCACCATTTAAACCAAAGGGTGGCTTTCCAGTGTTTAAGAATTTAGAGCAGCTGTGGTTTTTAAGTGCAACAACTTTAAAATACAAGCACAAACACACGTGTATGTGCACACACACGTGGCAATGTTCTAAAGAATAAACACCATTCAGGTTTCTGCCAAGGTGATATACTCATGAAAATAAGGTTTTGGAAATTTGTTCAGATATTTAAGCTTTTACAATACAGACACCCTGTAATATGGCTACGAAGGGGCCAGAATTCTAAGATTTAGCCAAGATTCTATGTTTTAACCAGTATTAAAAAAAAAATGCACTGGAAATTAAAAACAAACTGCATATGAATGTTTTGGCATGAAAACAGAGCCACTATTTTATAGCTTAACCTTTGCCCCTTAAGGGGATCTGACAATATACCTTCTATTTCTCAACCATTTAAATGTATTTAAAAAACTTAACAGATTTATAATCTTGAATAGTGAAGGAAAATGCATGGATTAAAACCTCCTATGGTTTGTAGGAGTTACAAAAGAGATTTATCTTTTTTTTTACTGTAAGTTTTTCCGTTCAGTTTTAAAATAACCAAAAAAGGAAAATTAAACCCAACTAGAACTTGGTCTTGGTTTCCATGTACAACTTCTCACATTGGTCCAAATCTTTTCTTACATATTTTATGTGATTATCCAAGTGCCACAAATACAAAAAACAAAACAAACAAAACAAAACCCCAAAACAAACAAACAAAAACACACACCACTGGCTTATAATTTAACAGAGGAGTTAATAGGGGCAGATAAGACATGCAACTATAAGCTGCTTCTACTCTTCCCGCCTGTTATAGGATTCTACTCTTTTAAAAGGCCAATTGCCTTAATTAAGCAGATTGTGTTTCATATCTGCTCTAAAAATGGCAATTTCTTTTATTACCAGCCTCATACTAGATATTCAAGTGGCACACTTGCTGCCCATTTTCTTAGCATTCCACTGGATCTTGTAGTAATCCTTCCTACTCCTCTAGGAAAGGCTCTTATTGAACTTCTCTTGGTTCATATCTTTGCTATTGCATCTCCTGTTAAGAATCTGGAACCCAGAAGTCATGAAGTTGCCCCTAGAAAACAGAAGGGGGAAAAAAACAGAATCAAGAAAAACCAAATTATGAATTAATCTTTATAAAACATATTATCATCAGACAATGAGTTTTAATAACAAAAGTAATAAAATCTTTATACTGTATAATTCTCTGAAAATTTATAATAATCAGATTCAAGTTTCATATTTTGTGGTCTAAATTAAAAATATAAAATAAGTACAAGATGATTTCTCTTCACCAACATACACATATAGAGGGTGATATTTAAGATTAAGTAAAATGTTGAGATTAATATAGTTTAAGATTCCTCAAAGACTTCTCTAACAGGGTATGCATATCTTATGAAGGACAAAAGAGTCAAAATGTCATAAAATAGCGAGATTGCTTCCTAATTAATATTTAGTGTTCCTGTTACTTTGATAAAAAATATAAGCAACTCCTAGGCCCTGGACCAATAGCCCTGGCATCAACCTGAAACTTGGTAGGAATGCAGTTATCTGAGTTCAAACTAAGGGTAGGTATGAATTGAAATACATATATGCACACTGAAATCTGAGAAGTTCGTTTGTAAACAAGCAGGATGGCAAACTGAACAGGTATTTAAACAATGCCTCTCTTAAATAAATTTATCTTTTTATTATTGAATTGTAAGTTTATTACCATCAAGATAATAAAAAGACAAGACACAGAATAGGAGAAAATGTTTGTAAATTATACCTACTAAGGGACTTGTATTTAGATTTATAAAGAGCATTCTTACAATTCAGTAATATAAAGATAAAAACTCAATAAGAAAATGGGCAAAGAAGTTGAACAGACATGTCTCCAAAGAAGCTATATGAATTGTTAATAAACACATGAGAAATGCTTATTAGTCATTAGGGAAACGCAGATTAAAACCACAGTGGGATTCTACTTCCTACTCGCTACAATGGCTTTAGTAAAAAAACAGATAACAAGTGTTGACAAAAATGGGGAGAAATTAGAAACCTCAAATATGCTGGTGGGAATGTAAAATGATATTGCCACTTCGAAAAACAGCCTGGCAGTTCCTCAAAACACTTAAGAGAATTACCATATGACCTAGTAATTCTACTCCTAGGTATATGCCCAAGATGGTTTCACTTGAGAAGATACGTTCACGCAAAAACTTGTACACAAATATGCATTAAAGCATTATTCATGATACCCAGGAAGTGGAAACAACTTGAATGCCCACCTAATAAGTGGGTAAATGTGATATATCCATCCATGCAGTGGAATATTATTTGGCAATATAAAAACTTACATGCTGCAACATGAATTCACATAACATTATGATATATTAAAGAAGCCAGTCATAAAATACCACATAGTATATTATTTCATCTATATAAAATATAAAGAACAGGAAAATCTATACAGACAGAAAGTCTGTAGTTTTCTAAGGCTTTGTGGAATGGGGATAGTGTTGGGGGAATGGGAGTGACTGCTAGTAAATATGGGACTTAAAAAAAAAATTTTATTACTTTTTTACAGAGAGGAAGAGAGAGGGACAGAGAGCCAGAAACATTGAAGAGAGAGACATCGATCAGCTGCCTCCTGCACACCCCCCACTGGGGATGTGCCTGCAACTGTGGTACATGTCCTTGACTGGAATCGAACCTGGGACCTTTCAGTCCGCAGGCAGATGCTCTATCCACCGAGCCAAACCGGTTTTGGCGTATTTTTTTTAGTAACAAAAATGTTCTAAATTTGTGGTGATGGCTGCACAACTCTATATATACTAAAAAGCACTATAAACTTTAAATGGCTGAGATGTATGATATATGTGAATTTTATCTAAAGTAAGCTGTTAAGAGAAATGATTCTTGTGAAATAACCACCACTTGGTACATTTACACTTTTTGAAATAAATTAATGAATATAAAGCAAACAAACAAACAAAAAAAACTATTATACTGGAGTTTTCAGTTTATCTTAAAATATATAGAAGCAAGTGGTGTCATATTTTTTCAAATAATATGAAGAAAAATCAGTTAGCAAAACTATTAAGAATAAATAAAACTGTTTAATAAAATGACACCTGAGTAGGCCGACAGTTCTGGATAATTTCCTGCCATTTTCCATGTATCCTGGCAACCAAGTCTTTTACCTTAAAAATATCAAATAGGGGAAAAAGGATCAGATCAAAACATCCTCAGCTAAAATCAATTTAAGGCTTGATACAAAAGATCTGATAACTGTGACAGGCCTACATACAACAACTCAATTTAATTTTTGTCAAGAAATAAAAATAAACCACTCATCTTCTGGAGGTACTTTAAAATCAGTGATTAATAAGACTTCAACACCATAATCTAAAATAGTGAACACTTAGGACTCCATTTTCCAATTAGTTACAAAAGATCATTAACAAAAACATATTTCCCATCTTCAAGACACACACATTTTCAACTTGCTGGCTTTTGAACACTCAGAGAAGCTAAAGGGGAGCCTTTGTTATTGGGGTCCAAGGCTTAGGCTGTTACCAGCTTCCATCTGAAAGTCTGAAGCCACAAAGAATGGTTGTCATTTGCTCCTTTAACATGATGAAGCTTCTTTACTAGTAAATACATGGTACATTCCTACATTTGGTGGTTAAACAAGTTTTTATGTAAAACTTAAATTTTCCTACCACTCTTGAGATTCTCAATTAGCTCTTGAACATAACGGCCTGAGAAAAATGTTTTAAGCAAGTCAGGAATTTTTTAGCTACTCTATAAAGTAAGTTGCAAGATCTTTTATATATACAGTGGCACCTCGAGATACGAGTTTAATTCGTTTCGTAACCTTGAGGCATGGGAAACAATGAGATGCTTGAGTCTCGGTAAACTGGTGGGTCGTGTGCAGCCGGTCGATCTGCACGATTACTCCTATCTCAAATGTTGCTCGTATTTCAAAGCAAAAATTGCTCGCATCTCAAAAATCTTGTATGTTAGGGCACTCGTATCTCGAGGTACCACTGTATATATATATACACATACACTTTTATCGATTGCAGAGAGGAAGGGAAAGGGAGAGAGAGTAATGTCAATGAGGGGAGAGAATCACTGACTGGCTGCCTCCTGCATGACCCCCCACTGGAGTCCGCAACCCGGGCATGTGCCCTTGACTAGACTTGAACCCAGGACCCTTCAGTCTGCAGGACAACACTCTTATCCACTGAGGCAAACCAACTAGGTAGGGCACAAAGTCTTTCTGCCCCTGCCCACTCCCTCCACTTAAAGTTCAGTAGATTCACTTTTCTCTAAAACAATGATTGGCAAACTCATTAGTCAACAGAGCCAAATATCAACAATACAACAATTAAAATTTCTTTTGAGAGCCAAATTTTTAAACTTAAACTTTTCCTAATGCCACTTCTTCAAAATAGACTCACCCAGGCCGTGGTATTTTGTGGAAGAGCCACACTCAAGGGGCCAAAGAGCCGCATGTGGCTCACAAGCCACAGTTTGCTGACCACTGCTCTAAAAACAATTACCACCTTTCTATTAGACTCTAGTAACTAGAGGCTTGTGGAGAGAGGCACTCAACTATTTCAGCAGGGCCATTCCCTAAGCAATTTCCACAGACCTCTATGTTATTCGCCACTTTAAGTAAGAGGAGCCCTGGCACCCATCTATGTTCCTACCCTTGGCTTTAAGAAAGAAAAACCTTGGGTGGTCTCCTTTTACCGTGTCTGTCAGCAGTAGCCACTACCACTGAGTTCTATGGGCCAGTAACTCTAGTTAGCCTTCCAAAGAATGTGTGCTTCTGAAACTATAGTTTCTACTCTAGGCCAAAGAGCTAGCCCCTACATGTATTTGAAAATCTGCAACCTGATAGAGCTTTCTTAGTTGCTCATTTTTATATTTAACTGAAATCTATTAAAATAAATCCAAATGGGCTAACCTTTACAGCCAATTAAAGTAAGATAAAGTTACAAAGCTGATAGTCAACATTCAATGACTATTCAAACACAGGGACAAAAGAAATCAGTTTTGCATTATAAAAGCTAAAAGATAATTTGGAATAAAATAATTATTAGGAGACAAAGTTCTTTAAAAAGTGTTAAGTTAGTGTTTCAGGAAAAACTGCCAAATAGTTTTATTACTACTAAAGTTGCTTTCCTAACTCTATACTCATATACTTAAGTGTTTTTTACGCTTTAAATAGTCTAAACCTTTAAGGAAAAAGCTTAGCAAGATTACTGCTAAGTCATTTCCATCCTAGAGCTCATAATGGATGATGTGTAGGACTGAGAAATTTGAAGAGTCCTTCTTTTAACACATTCTCAGATGGAATATTCAAAGAATAACACCTACCTCTTCTCTATGAACAAAACAAACTTTTATAACCACCATTTTAAAGCTTATATATTTACTTAAACAATGCTTTAATCGTTTAAGTCTACTTAAACATAAAGGTCTTAACTTGTACATAAGTTTCATTAATAGAAGAATTTTTCTCCTTATCTGTTAGAAATTTTAGAATAGAAAGAATAGTAAAATTTATCTTCCTCAAATATTAATGTAACTAATGTTAAACAAACAAAAAACATGTAAAAAAATGAAATGCACACTTACCTTAGTTCTATAAAACAGTCTTGCATCTTCCCTAATATCACACTTTACATGCTTTTCCAAAGCCCCACAGAGGTGCACAAAGTGTTTCTGTACAAAACAAACACAAGGAATGAAAACAACTCTGAAGCATTACAAATTACTAAAACTCAAAAGCATTTAAAAATTTACCATTCTCCAGTTAGCAATTTCTGATTTAATCATCCAACACAATAGCAGTCATATGAAAGTAATAACTGCCACAATAAGACTGTTATGGTTTATTGTTAGTTAATGTAAAAAGACATACACAATGACCTGGCCAGTGTGGCTCAGTGTTAACCTATGAACCTGGAGTTCAGGGTTCAATTCCTGGTCAGGGCACATTCCTGGGTTTCGGGCTTGATCCCCAGTGTGAGGTGTACAAAAGACAGCTGATCAATGATTTTCTTTCATCACTGATGTTTCTATCTCTTTCTCCCTCTCCTTTTTTTTCTGAAATCAATAGAAATATATTAAAAAATGATATACACAAAAATAAAAGTTGTTTTTTTGCTACATATTAAAGCACATTAATGGAAATTAATTCTAGAGCCCAGATTGTGATGTAATGTGTTCAAAGTCCTTTCTTTAATACATTTTTCATGTAACAGCTAACATATTTTTCTCTATAAACTATTCTAATAGTTGTTTCTTAATAAATTAAGTGTTTTACCACAATGAGGTATCACCTCACACTGTCAGAATGGCTTTCATGAATAAAGCAATGAACAAGTGTTAGTGAGGAGTGGAGAAAGGGAACTCTTGTGCACTGTTGGTGGGAATACAGATTGGTGCAGCCTCTGTGGAAAGCAGTCTGGAATTATCTCAAACAAAAAAATGAATCTGCCTATCACCCAGTGATTCAACTTCTGGGAATTTATCTGAAAATACTATTTTCTTCCATATTTTCTCAGTTTTAAGATTTTCATTTATCTTTCTTCTTCTTCTTTTTAAATAAATTTTTATTGATTTCAGAGAGGAAGGGAGAGGGAGAGACAGAAACATCAATGATGTGCGAGAATTAAAGACCGGCTGTCTCCTGTACGCCCCCTACTGGGGACCACGCCTACAATCTGGGCATGTGCCCTTGACCAGAATTGAAATATGGACCCTTAAGTCTGCAGGCCAACACTCTATCCACCGAGCCAAACCAGCTAGGGCTCCCTGCAGCATTCTTTACAATAGCCAAGATTTGGAAGCATCCCAAGTGTCTATCAGTAGATGAGTGGATAAAACAACTATGGTACATTTACACAGTGTACCATACTACTGGACCATAAAAAGAAAGAAAATTTTACCCTCGGGACAGCATGGATGGACCTAGAGAACATTATGCTAAGTGAAATAAGCCAGTCAGAGAAAGACTAGTACCATATGAGGAAGTCAATAAACAAACTAAACTACAAAGCAAAATAAAGACAGACTCATACAGAGCAGGTAGGGGTGCTCTGATGGGCAAGGCTGTTGTGGCGGTTGGGGGCAGGGGGAAGGGGAAGAGAAAAGAGTTGAGCAAAAAAGAAAAATTAAATGTCTTTGAAGTTTTAGAAGTATATAGTCCAAAACGTCATCCTCATACATACTAAGGTTGAATATACTAAGGTAAGAATGCAAATAGACACTTTAGAAAAGATTTTTATTTTGCCTGGCTGGCACAGCTCAGTGGTTGAGAGTCAACCAGTGAACCAGGAGGTTGAGGTTCAATTCCCAGTCGGGGCATGTGCAGGGGTTGCAGGCTCGATTCCCAGTGTGGGGCATGCAGGAGGCAGCCAATTGATGCCTCTCTCTCATCATTGATGTTTCTATCTCCTTTTCTCTCTGAAATCTATACAAATAAATACTTAAAAAATTTTTAATTTATTTTTAAAGAGGAAGGGAGAGGGAGAGGGAAACATTGATGTGACAGCAAGACATCAATCGACAGCCTCCTGCACGCCCCCTAACTCCTGCATGTGCGCTGACTAGGAATTGAATTGGCAACCTTTTGGTGCATGGGATGAAGCCCAACCAACTGGGCAACACCAGCCAGGGCTAAATGGTTACTTTTTAGGAGGGAAATGTAATAATAGCTATTTTAAATAATTAAGATTTGAAATATTTATAACCTTTGATCTAGCAATTCTACTTCTAGGAATTTATCCTACAGAAATGCTTGCATAGGTTGGTAGAGATGTATGAATAAACATATCCGTGTCAGTACTGTGTGTAATCACAAAAACATAATATTCATCAATAAAGGTTTTAAAATTATAGTTTTTAAACAGAAGTGCTAATATCTTAAAGCAGTGCTTTTGCAACAAGAGTTATAAAACATGTAATACTTGACTACTTAGGGGCACTGACCTCCTTTCCCTTAGATTATCAAATAAGAAAAAGTGACAATATTGAACACAATAACAGCCATCCAGTGTGAATGCATCAAAATTGTACCCATTTGTTTTGTTAGGCTGGCAAAAATATATATATTTTGGTGAGCTGCAGAATTTTATTAATTAGTTTATAAGTGCCATGAAATGAAAAAGGTTGAAAATCACTGTTAAACAGCAAGTCCAAAGTTAACTTTCATTAAATTTTCTCCTTTACAAATAATTTTCATAAATAGGTACATTGGTATATGGAGGTTCCCCCCAAAATTAGAATAGAACTAACATATGACCGAGCAATCACTTTTTTGGGTATCTCCCCCCAAAATCTGAAAACACTTATTTGTAAAGATATATGAACTCCTATGTTCACGTGGTGGTGTCCTTCAATGAATGACTGGACAAAGAAGATGTGGTATGCATATATAATGGAATACTACTCGATCATAAGAAAAGATGAAATACTATTATTTGGGACAACTTGGATGGATCTTGAGAGAATCATGCCAAGCCAAATACGTCACACAGAAAAAGAAACATAGGAGCCAAAGCCGGTTTGGCTCAGTGGACAGAGCGTCGGCCTGCGGACTGAAGGGTCCCAGGTTCGATTTTGGTCAAGGGTATGTATCTTGGTTGCGGGCACATCCCAATAGGGGGCGTGCAGAAGGTAGATGATCGATGTTTCTAACTCTCTATCCCTCTCCCTTCTTCTCTGTAAAAAAATCAACAACACACACATACACACACACACACACAGTGGTACCTCGAGATACGAGTGCCCTAACATACAAGATTTTTGAGATACGAGCCATCGAGCGAGCGATTTTTGCTTTGAAATACGAGCAACAGTTGAGATACGAGTAATTGCGCAGATCAGCCGGCTGCACATGACCCACCAGTTTACCACGACTCGAGCGTCTCATAGTTTCCCACGCCTCAAGGTTACAGAACGAATTAAACTCGTATCTTGAGGTACCACTGTATATAAAAGAAACATGTGATTTCATTCATGGAAATACAAAACAGAAAGCAACAAATGGACAAACAAAACCAACAAAAAACTCATAGATACAGACAACAGTATGGTGGTTACCAGAGGAGAGTGGAGGTGGAGGAGATAGAAGGTAGAGAGAGTCAAATATGTGGTGACAGATGATTTGACTTTGAGTGGTGAACACACAATACAATATACAGAACTGTATACTTAAAACTTACATAATCTTTTAAAAAAATGTTTTTATTGATTTGGAGAGGGAGAGGAAGAGATAGGAACATCGATGAGAGAGAAACATCTACCAGCTGCCTCTTTCACGCTCCTTACTGGGGATCGAGCCCCAAACTTGGTCATGTACCCTGACCAGAGATCGAAATTGTGACCTCTTGGTTCATGAGTTGATGCTCAACTCTGAGCCACACCAGATGGGCAAAACTTATCTCATTAACCAGTGTCATCCAATTAGTTTAATGCAATTAAAAAAAAAATGTTCATTCGCCAAAACCGGATTAGCTCAGTGGACAGAGCGTTGGCCTGCGGACTGAAAGGTCCCAGGTTCGATTCCGGTCAAGGGCATGTACCTTGGCTGCAGGCACATCCCCAGTGGGAAGAGTGTAGGAGGCAGCAGATTGATGTTTCTCTCTCATTGATGTTTCTAACTTTCTATCCCTCTCCCTTCCTCTCTGTAAAAAAAATCTATAAAATATATTAAAAAAAAAAGTTCATTCATTCATTCCATCAATAGTGATATTTATTAAAAAAAAAAACTATTTAAAACTACTTACCCTTTGTCCAGAAGAAAAAGAATGGGAACAACTAACTTCACCAACTAAATGAAGAAGAATGTAGGTCAGGTAATATGCCTATTAGAGAAATGAATAAAATGAACACCCATGAAATTAGCTAGCATAGATATCACTCAGTTTACACATTGGGAAAGCTGTCCAGGAAGGATTAAAGATATGCTAAAGTAAACTGAATCAGTAAGTACGAAAAAGCCATGCATTTAACCTAGGCTTTCTGATTTCTAATGCAAGTGCATTCACTTTACCTCACAACTGCCCAAGTAAAGGGCTACAAAAAAAATATTCCCAGTACTAAATTACTAATAACCATCCTTTTTTTTTTTTTTTTTTACCTCAATCTCCACTCTCAAGTTTACTGAAGAATTTTAATGAAGAATGTTACTGAATGACAGTAACATTCACTTTCTAGTACTCTCTAAATGCCTATTCTGCATCAGTCTATGGTTAGGAAGGTGGCATCAGTCATGCTCCTATGTACTCTTTTTGAGAAGATCTAACTTTAGATACCTGCTTTTCAAGTTCCAAATGAAGGCTGTCATCAATGGTGCCATTTGGTTGTTCAGCTCTTTTCTTCAAGACCATTTTCTTCAATAAATCAGAAGGCTTCATTTGTACAAGATAACGATGTAGGACTGATATCTATCAAAAGAAAGACATTGAGTAATATTAAGCAAAACAATTGTTCTTTCTCAGGCTTTTTTTTTTTTTTTTTCCCAGTGTACCCTCCATTCATTTTGACTTCTCTAATTTTGGCCCTTTTAACTGATACCAATTTCTCTTCTATTTTAAAGTCCTCAATTGCTTAAAAGGGATTTAAAATTAAAGATTAATACTTGTAATTGAGGATAAAAGCTTAAAGAGGAGACCAAATGGCATTATAAAAGAGATAAAAAAGAGTATATTTTCTGTGAAATTATTTGAAAGTCAGCAAAATTGAATCTCTCTGTGAGTAGAAGTCACTGAATTTTTTTAAAGGTTTCCCTTTTGATGGCAATAAATATCACTGAAAGGATTGAGAGATATTTGATAATGACCTTGATGACTCAGAAGTGGTCCCCAGGGATCTGGAATCAAATCTACTGCAACTCTACCAATGCAGCTGTTTCTTTCATTCTCTCTGTCCCATAGCACCTTGTGCACACTTCTATCACTGCACTTACTACACTGTACCACAATGGTTGTTTTTTTTTTGTTTCAATGACTTAGTTCATGTTTTCAAGGCCTGAGTCTCTAATTCATCCCCCTCCCCTCTAGATTATCTTGTACCAAATTGCAATTCAAACATGAGTACTCCATCTAAATCCGGTTCTATGTTGAGTTTTCAAATATAACTATGAGTAGTTCCATTAGTACTATTAATGTTTGAAAAAAGCCTTCAGGACTTCTCAGAGTAGAACTTGCCTAGGACATGCTTATACACACTCGTGTATCTATATGAATATTTACTACTGAACAAGTACTGAAGGGCAACAACATTTAAGCTCTACAATTTAAAGACTAATATTAAAACAAGTATAAGATGCAGTTAATGTACAAGATTTTTACAATTTCTAATCTTGTGATAAAACTGCTAACCTTGATGAGTTACTTTAATAAATGACATCATATACAGCACATTATGGTTTTCCAGCAGATTTTATATACTACTTCTAAATTAGCAGTCGCCGACCAGTGGCCCATGGAGGTCCGAAAGGTTGGTGACTGAGAGTTTAAGGAAACCTTTGGAGCAGCAGTTGCTAACCAGTAGTCTGTGGTGATCCATAAGGTCCAAAATGTTGGCAACTGCTGATGTCCACAACAATCCTATCGAGATAGTAGAGGGTGTGATACCATCTCCATTTCACAGATGAAGAAAGGAAATCTCATTAATTAAGTATCATCCTAAAGATTACATGAATAGTAGTATGTCTGAGAATTGAGATTTAATCCCAGGACTTTTGACTCAGGATCCATCAATTTTCCCTCCATTTTACTACTTTTTCCATTTACTAGGAATACAAAAATGTTATTTATACCTGCAGATTATTGGCGTTAGGGATATCTTCACATTTCTCATCCAAAAGTTTTGAAATAATCACTAGGCTGAGGCACTGTCTCAGTTGCCTGAAATTACAATTTTAGAATGTATTTTAATCAATACTATTTTAGAAGCAGATAAATGAGCCAAAAGTTCTTCTAGTCCTGCTAACATATAAGCTTTAATAGAATAGTTAAAGTTTCATGTAAAATATTTGTACAAAAAGTTAGAGTTGCCTTTTCCCAGAGCTAAATACCAAATAAAAGACTCATATCTAACACTTAAGGTATGATAAAAGGAAATAAAGGTCCCCACAGCATTTCGTTAATATAAACATTATACATTTTAAAATATACTTTTATTAATTTCAGAGAGGATGGGAGAGGGACACACACACACACACACACACACATCAATGAGAATCATTGATTGGCTGCCTCCTACACACCTTCAGCTGGGGGTGAGCCCGCAACCAAGGCAATTGCCCTGACTGGGAATGGAACCGTGATCTCTTGGTTCATAGGTCGATGCTCAACTGCTGAGCCACATCGGCTAGACAACACTATACATTTTTAAATGTTTAATTCTCACTTTTCAATACCTTCCACGGGACGTCCAGTTAGGGACCAGTTGTACCAACCACAGAAGGTTGTGGGGATGACTGGAGAGTTCATTTATGGCCAAACAGAGTTCAGGCACCTGAAAACAAAGAATGAGTAAGATTTTTCAAACAGGTCAGTGGAATCAAATGTCCAACAGATCATCTACAATGATCTTGCCATAATGGAAGCATTATTAAAAGAACACTCATTTTTAGAAACAGCATGGAGTCTAGTACTTGCTAAAATGTACATAGTACATAGATTCAATTTTATCTTAAAATCTAAAAAAAACTGAACGGATACCTATCTATATGTACTTAAATATTCCTTCTTAGAAGAATAAAGTGATTTGAATACAAATACCAGTTCCTAAAGGTGTATAATGAGAGTTGTACAAGACCGTATATCTTCCTGGACCTGGGATTCCTTGCATTTTAAGGATCCTTCACTATTCCAGAATTTAAAGTCTAACAGAATTGCTTCAAAATAATCCCTAAGTAGGATGAAGAAATATGGGGGGAGGATTACAGATGAGACAAGATAATGTCTTGATAATAACAAAGCTGGGTGATAGATAGTTAGGGATTCATTACACTTTCTTCTATTTTTACATTTTGAACTTTCCACCAAAAAGCTTGAAAAATATAATTTTTAAAAGCTTGAAAAATATAATTTTTAAAAGTCTGAAAAAAATTTACACATGTTTATCCTCAATATGGCTGCAGAAGTTCAACTTATATTTTTATATGTATAACTTACTCCATTATTTCTTTTCGGTCTCTGCTCAAAGGTCACTCTAGAAAGGCATTCCTAGAATGCCTTGCTTTATTTTTATTTGTAGCCCTGTTATAACTTGACATAATATTATATCCTACATTTACTATTTTTCAAAATTTTTTTTATTGATTTCAGTGAGAAAGGGAGAGGGAGAGTTAGAAACTTCAATGATAAGAGAAAATCATTGATCAGCTACTTCCTGCATGTGCCCAGACTAAAATCAAGCCCACAACCCTTCAGTCCACAGGCCGACACTCTATCCACTGAGCCAAATCAGCTAGGGCAACTTTCTTAATTATATAATGCTCTGACTAGGGTAAAACTACCATGAGGTCAAGGGCTTTGTCTTTTTTAACAGATGTATCTCTAGCAGCTACATTAATGTTTGGCCCACAGTAATTCCCCATAAACACATTTGGGGTTGTGTGTATATGTGTGTAAAAATAGTAGTTTTAGCCCTGACTGGTTTGGCTCAGTGGATAGAGCGTCGGCCTGTGGACTGAAGGGTCCCAGGTTTGATTCCAGTCAAGGGCACGTACCTTGGTTGCAGGCACATCCCCGGTGGGAGGTGTACAGGAGGCAGCTGATCGATGTTGCTCTCTCATCGATGTTTCTAACTCTCTATTCCTCTCCCTTCCTCTCTGTGAAAGATCAATAAAATATATACTTAAAAATATAGTAGTTTTAGAGATAATTCAGTTATAATGAATTTAAATAATACAGTCCCAGCAAAGACAGTCCCTTCCTTAGTTTATTTTTCATCTGCCCAAGATATTAACTGAGCTAGATACTGTTCTGCATGCACTGTGAAAGTCAAATTGTGATGTTACACAAGAAAACCAATACTAAACTTTTAAAATAATATTACCTTTGTGTTCCAATCTCTGATGTTTTTCATCAGGTTTATCAGGAGACTTTGAAAGTCCACTAGAGGAATCTGCTTCAGCTGTTTTTCCAAACTCATTTTAAATAACATTAAAATCAGCAACATTATTTCATGATCCTGGTAACCTTCTGGATGTATTGATGTACATAAGCCTAGAAACTTTGACACAAATGCAGAGACAAGCTACTGGAGATAAATTTTAAATAGTTTAAAATAACAACTTTTAAATAACTTAGTCACTGAGTTATATTGTAACATTTTTCCTTCATACATCTGAATGCTAAAAAAAATTATTGGTTTAAAGATATTAGTTTCAAAAAGCTTCTTGGTAAAGTATTCCTAGAACTATGTTAAATATATACTCTGATCTAAAGATCCCTTTTACTCCTAATATTAACAACCAAAATAAAAACTGCAAAAATAACCTTTAAAATGAAGATTATTGCTAAGAAATTTCAGAGATTGGAAATCATCTGGTAAAACACTAGTGATTTTGTATTAAAACCATTAACCACAAAAGTAAATGGTCCCAGCTCTGAGTTAAAGACACACATAAGTGTTTTACTTACCTTAACCACATTTAAAATGTTGGTTTCAGGAAGAGTTGAAAAAATTGGCTTACAAGATGAATCTTCACTTCCTTTTCCCCCCAATGTCATTTGTGTTTCAGAACTATCAAAAATGAATAAAGCAAAGGCAAAATTAGGTACAATATAAAAAAATGTATATTATATTGAGACATAATTTACATTTAATAAGAGAAACATGCCCATTTTAAGTTTTGATAAATATATATACTAGTGTAATCACCATCCGAATCAAGAAACAGGATATTTCCATTACCCCTCAAAGTCCCTTCATGCCAGATGCAAGTCAATCCACTTTCTCTCACTCCAGCTAAATACTAATTTGATCTCTATCTTTATACATTAGTTTTTCCTTGAACAACTAGTTATTATAAGGCACTATCCTCATTACTTTTGGTGTCAGAGAGTTATGTAGATGATGGTTCTAATACAAACAGAACTCTTAATATTTAAAAGCCTCCTATGACTTAAAGAAACTGCCACAGCAATATAAAGAAACAACTGTAAGCGCCCCTCATTGAGGTAAGTAAAGAGGAGACACATGAAATTGGCCCACAAAAGATAGGTAAGATCTGGCTGGGTAGCTCAGCTGATCCTGTATATCAAAAAGTTGTGGCTTTGATTCCTAGTCAGAGCATATGCCTAGGTTGAAGGTTCCATCCTTGTGGCAGGGCATGTATGGGAGGCAAGTGATTGATGTTTCTCTCTCTAAAATCAATAAAAAGCATACCCTTAGGTGTTTTAAAAAAAGATATTTCCTTGTTTAATCTTATCAAAAAGTCAAGAGGTATCAAGATATAGTGTGCTGTGAAGAATTATACTCCCAGTCTAGAGCTTTAGCCACCCATTTCCCCTTCCCACAATCACTTCTACTTTTAGTCCTTTCTTTTTCACAAGTGTTTTATGCATATACAAATAAATATGAGTATTTCCCCCCACACACACCTTTAATATACAGTAGTATATAGCATACTATATACTACTATGTTGTGCACATTTCTTTTTTCACTTAATATATATCATGGCGATGCTTGCATATGTGAAGAACTTTTTATTTTTAAAATATCTGCTTGGTAGTCCTGTGTCCCTTCCTAGCTATACACCTTAGGCAAGTTACTTAATATGTTTTTATGCCTGACTTACCAGTAAAATGTGAATGAAAATACTAACAGTTGTAGTGATTATTAAATATTACATTTTAAGCCTTAGAACCATGCTCTGCACATACTAAGCAATACGTTTTAGTAGTTGTGATGATTATTAATGAACCATAATCTGCCCCCAATAGATGGACTATCTTTTGCTCTTTTAAACAGTGTTTCAGTAAGTAAGACAGTTAATATTTTGGCAGAGAAACACTAAGGATAGAACTGAGGGGTCAGCCTGAAGAAGAACTAATACAATTATGGCTAAAGTATAGAAACAGCAGATATTTTGGTTAGAACAAAGGGAGAGCAAAACAGAAAACAGGTGAAATATTATTACGGTGTTTTTGAATTTAAAAAAAAGTTTCTATTTTTCCCTTGTTAAACATGATGGCTTTAAATGAAGATAGAGGTTAATGTATCTAATTTAAGAGCCATTTAAACTTTAAGAGATTTTTTTTAAAAAGTCAAGAACGGATATTAAAGTTATTAAAAGTATGACTATTAACTATTCTTATATAAAAGTTGTTTAAAAGAATGTTTTTGGCATTAATTATGAAGAGAAAACTTACACTAGATTGTCTTCATTAAAGTCTGGCTGAAGTTTCTCCAGAGGAAACAAAAATCTAAAATCAATTCCCATATTGAAAAACACAGCTGCTATATCAGTCAATGATGGGATCCAAGGCCAAACTGGTGAATCACTGAAGGTATCTAGTAGAAGAAAATATTTTATCTCAAATCCTGAGTTCACAAACTCACAGTTGCAAGGTTATAGTCTGCATATGAAACATGGATTATTATAGTGATTTTATATGACAAATGGTAATGACATGTTAACAGTATAGTTGTATAGAATGATCATATAAAAATTACAAAATTTCAAATAAATATGAAAGAAATGACATTTATGAACAAAGTATCTGAGAGAGGATGGATAAAAGGATGTAACTCAGGAGGAAGCAACACATTTTGAAAAGATAGAAATTACAATGGTAAAATACTAACTGCTATTCGCACAGGGTGATTTTACCATCACCAGTGCCTATGGGTCACAATCATCAAAACAAGTAAGACAGCTAAATCACAATGCTTGTTTCATTATAAGAGATCTCAAAGGTTTTGAAAAAGCAATTGTGACACTTTTTGCAGTACACACTATCAATCGCCTCAGTGCACAATCAGTATAATACTAATGCTCACCAAGAGCTAATTAAAGTTAATTGACTAAATAAATAAGCTTGCAACTATTTCTACTTACCTAGCACAGTAAGCCATGACTTGGTAAATATTAGGTAAGGGCTGCCACTTGCAACATCTTATACAACTAGAAAAATGCAGATACTCATTTTTGATGGCGTTTCATTATTAAAGACTTTAGATTACAAAAATAATTTTTATTATTTTTTATTTTATATTCCCAAATATCCTACTAGTAATTTTCAGCAATATGAAAAAGACCATGTACATATCAACCAATAATTCATACTGCTATTTACCATTATATACTCACCATTTCTAATAGTTATTTCCATCAATGTACTTAAAATCTGCACGGACACAATACAGTCTGTATGAACTGACATCATCTAAGTAGATGAATGACAGAGTATTAAGGAGAAGAAAAAAAACATAAGCATTTACTATTTGCCAGCCACATATACCACACGTGCTTTATGTGCATTTCATTTCATACTTATAAAAACCTTATGAAGTGGTCAAACATCACACATAGGAGCAAATAGGCTCGGAGAGATTAAATACTCTACCCAACATAATACATGAGCAGCTGGAATTTAAATCCAAGTCTCATTCTGAAGTCAGGGCCTTTTCCATTCTCACATGTTATTTTTAAAACCTTCATTTATAAGAAGACAAATACAACATTTGAAACTTTAAAATAATAATTTTTGAGTTTATATCATGCCACAAAACTAAAAAACCATAAAGGAAAAGGCTGACAGCTTGATCAATTTACAGGCAATATAATCAAACAAAGAACTAGTAAAAATACTTGAAAAGATACAAATATGCAAATTAACATAACAATGTACTTTTAAAAAGATGTTCAGTATCACCAGTAATCAAAGAAATACAAAGAAAAACAAGATGTCATTAGTTGACTTCAAGATCAGTGAAGACTGAAAATATTGATAATACTCAGTGTTCAGAAGTGTACTAGGAATGAGGTAGTATGCCCAGTGTGAGTGTAC
The DNA here is from genome assembly GCA_004026805.1 of Lasiurus borealis. Lineage (NCBI taxonomy): Eukaryota > Metazoa > Chordata > Mammalia > Chiroptera > Vespertilionidae > Lasiurus > Lasiurus borealis. The sequence goes on from PVJN01016472.1 coordinate 19,071, forward strand.
TTTGGGAAAATTTAAAAAATAATTTAGTAATTTATGCCAAGCTATTGTCTTTATACTTTTTTTTTTTTTCAATCCTCACCAGAACATGCTTATATTGATATTTTAGAGAAAGAGAGAGGAACACTGATGTGAGAAACATCGATTGATTGCCTCCTATATGCGCCTTGACCAGGAATTGAACCCATAACCTAAGTATGTGCCCTGACAAGGTATCAAACCTATACGGACCATGCTCCAACTAACTGAGCCACCCAGCCAGGGCTGTCCTTGCACTTGGACCTAGTCGGTCTTTTTACATAGGAATTTATATGCAGAGGCATGTAATAAGTAAAATGTCACAAGATAATTCTTTGGAAATAAGTTTAAAACTCCCCCTTTCTCTGTCTCTAAAATTAATAAAAATGTATTTACAAAACAAAAACCCACATGAATTCTCTCTGAAAAAAAAAAAAGTAAACTGTCTTTCTGGTCTACCACATTTAGATCACAAAGATGTAAAACATTTTCACAATTAAATTTACAAAATATTAATTAGGCTCAGTGGTTGGAAGTTGACCTATGAACCTAGAGGTCACAATTCAATTCCCGATTGGGGCACATGCCTAGGTTGTTGGCTCCATCCCCCTGGGAACTTGTGGGAGGCAGCCGATTGATGATTCTAATAATTGATGTTTCTATCTCTCTCTTCCGCTCTCTTAAATAAAAATATTAAAAAAAGACATGTAAAATGAATTCTGACATTTTAAAAAACTTGTAAATTGGCCTCTCTATCATGAAAAATGAATTTGGAATTGAAAAGGAGAAATGAGACACAGAAAAAGTGCTTAAAGATAATTATTAGTTTGGTTTTCAAAGAATAAATATGAAGAATATAAAAAACTGCTTACACAAAGATATACTTGTACGCTATCATTAGGGTTTTAAAAAGTCCATAAAGATGGGCACACATCAAGAACATGAAAATTAACATAAGCTAAATGCAAAGTCTTACTCATAAGTTTAAGAAAATATAATATTATATAATTGGAGAAAAGAGGCCTATTAGGAGAGTAAATCAAATTCTGAATTGTAATAAATAAAAATATGTGGGTAGAGTAGATCAGTAAAAAGCTTCCTATAAACTGTTGGTAAGAAGGACATTATCTGAAGCATAGGTCCATTTATATATGGGGAGGGGAAAAATATACTTTATGAGTGACATTGACAAGCTAAAGGTCTATCAGAAAGTAGATCAGTAAAGAGACTTGAAATTTAGGAACTGCAAAATGGCTAGTGTAGGGAGAGAGGACAGTCCTGATAGTTATTTAAAAATAACTTAAGGGCCTGGCTGGGTAGTTCAGTTGGCTAGAGTGTTGTCGCTATACGCCAAGGTTGCCAGTTGGATCCCCAGTGAGGGTACATGAATGAATGAATGCATAAATAAGTGGAATAACAAATCAATGTTTCTCTTTCTCTCTCTCTCCAAAAATCAATAAATAAAAATAAATGAAGTACTATAAAGACAGATGAGGCAGATTCTGGGAAGCTGTAGGAAAGGTACTTACTACCACTAGATAAAAACTGTAGGAAGACAACTTTTTATTTAATTAGGACTGTTAAAAAATTACTGGAGTCCAAGTAGTCAGTTACTGGAAGCAAATGCTTCTGCCCATAGTCTACCCCACCTGTTATTCTCTTTGTCTAGAATGCTCTTCTCTCACATAGTGACAAGGATCATTTCACCACCTTCTTCAAGTCTTTACTCAGATCTCACCTTATCAGTAAGGCCTTACTGATACCATATACACTGAGTGGCCAGATTATTATGATCTCTGAATGCATAATAATCTGGCCACTCAGTGCGTGCATGTACACACAAACACATCCACGTGCGCACACACACACATACACACTAGAAGCCCGGTGCACGAAATTCATGCACAGGAATGGGGGGGTGTACCTCAGCCCAGCCTGCACCCTCTCCAATCTGGGACCCCTTGAGAGATGTCTGACCGACCATATCCCAACAGGCAGTCAGACATCCCTCTCACAATCCAGGACTGCTGGCTCCCAACTGCTGGCCTGCTTGCCTTTGATTGTCTCTAACCACTTGTTTGCCAGCTGGATCACCTAACAACCCACCTGCCAACCTGATTAATGCCTAACTGCTCCCCTGCCAGCCTATTTGTCCCTGATTTCCCTGCAGGCTTGGATCCCCCCTAACTACCCTTCCCTGCAGGCCCAGTTGCCCCCAACTTCCCTCCTCTGCTAGCCTGGTCACCTCTAACTGCCCTCCTCTGCAGGCTTGATCACCCCCAACTGCCCTCTTTTGCAGGCCTGGTCCCTCCCAACTGTCCTCCTTTGCAGGCCTGGTCCCTCCCAACTGCCCTCCTTTGCATGCCTGGTCCCTCCCAGCTGCCCTCCCCTGCAGGCTTGATCACCCAAAAGTGCCCTCCCTTGCAGGCCTGGTCCCTCCCAACTGCCCTTTCCTGCTGGCCATCTTGTGGTGGCCATCTTGTGCCCACATGGGGGCAGGATCTTTGACCACATAGGGGCAGCCATCTTGTGTGTTGGAGTGACAGTTATTTTGCAAATTACTTTTATCAGATAGGAAAGAAGCCTGGTGCATGGGTGGGGGTCAGCTGGTTTGCCCTGAAGGGTGTCCCGGATCAGGGTAGGGGTTCTCTTGGGGCATGGGGTGGCCTGGGGAAGGGGCCTGTGGTGGTTTGCAGGCCAGCCACATACCTGGTGACCCAATTGGAGGTTCTGGGATTTATTTATCTTCTATAATTAAAATGTTGTAGCCTTGAGCAGAGCCAAGCCTCCTGCATGCTCCGTCACTGCTGCCATTTCTGTTGGGATTTATTTATCTTCTATAATTAAAACTTTGTAGCTTTGAGTGGAGGCCTGGGCCTGCCAGGGTGTGCAGAAAGCTTGGCTTCCTCCATTGCCAGGGAAATCCAAGCCTCTTGCTAGCTCCATGGCCACAGCCATCTTGGTTGGGCTTAATTTGCATACTCGCTCCTGACTAGCTAGTGGGCGTGGCTTGTGAGTGTAGTGGAGTGATGGTTAATTTGCGCATTACTCTTTTATTAGATAGGATATACGTATTAGAGGCCCAGTGCATGAATTTGTGCATGGGTGGGGTCCGGCCAGCCTGGCCAGGGGGAGAGGACATGGGTGGCTGGCCGGCCTGTCTGCTGGTCGAACTCCTGTTCAAGGGGACAATTTGCATATTAGTCTTTTATTACTTAGGATATACACTGAGTTGCCAGATTATTATGCACTCAGAGATCATCGTAATCTGGGCACTCAGTGTATATAACACATAGAAAAATCAAACTTTCTTTAGCCTACTTTTTCTTCATAGCACTTATTTGATATACCTACAAATGTGCACACATTCATTTATTGTCTATCTCCTCTATACCAGAATGTAGGTTTCATGAGATCAGAAACACCTTTTTCATTGTTGTTCCCTCTTCACTGTCTGGAAGAGCTGGCACTCAAAATTGCCAGCTTTATGAAAAATGAATAAATCCTGTACTGGAATACCTAGTTCTTGCCAAATATAAGATTCTTTGAAATACTATCTTAAAACCCAGACTAGAAACTCCATGTTTGTCCCACTCCTCACTTTACATATCATAGAGTTCTCTGATACCACTAAATATTTAAAAGTTACAATATAAATAATACAAAAGTTAAGATAATTAGTTGAGGTGGATTTAAGAGTTAGATATGAATGAGGAGAAACATCCCATTTGATTTACATTAAAAAGAAATGAGCCGAAACCAGTTTGGCTCAGTGGATAGAGCATCGGCCTGCCAACTGAAGGGTCCCAGGTTTGATTCCGGTCAGGGGCATGTACCTTGGTTGCAGGCACATCTCCAGTGTGAGGCGTGCAGGAGGCAGCTGATCGATGTCTCTCTCTCATCAATGTCTCTATCTCTCTCCCTTCCTCTCTCTAAAAAAATCAATAAAATATATTAAAAAAAAAAAAAAAGAAATGAATGGAAAAATTAGTCAAGTCCAATCCTAAAAATGTATGCAGGCACCTCCATAAAAATGGGGGCAAAAGGATATCCCCAGGTATGAAAGCATTAGAAGATCTTTCTGAAACTAAGTATCACAGTGATTCAGCAATGTATATCCCAGGTACAATATTACTATCTTATACTACCTACATTAATATTTTCTTTATAATCTTTTTATATTGATTCTTTTTTAAAATATATATTTTATTTATTTTTACAGAGAGGAAGGGAGGATATAGAGTTAGAAACATCAATCAGCTGCCTCCCACACAACCCCTACTGAGGATATGCCCGCAATCAAGGTAAAAGCCCTTGACCAAAATAGAAGCTGGAACCCTTCAGTTTGCAGGCTGATGCTCTATCCACTGAGCCAAACTGGTTAGAGCTATATTGATTCTTTTGCCTCATTCTAATCCACTGAAATTATGAATTTGATATGCTATATTAGTTTTTTCTCTAGTAATTCTATATAATAAAAGACTAATATGCAAATAAACCAAACAACAGAACAATTGGTCACTATGATGTGCGCTGACCAGGGGGTGTATACGAAACATGGCAGGCATTGGCTGTGGCAGGATGGTGGAGTAGGTGAATTGGGGCACCAGACCAAGGTGGGGCACCAGTCACTGTCATCAGGAAAAGCCTCTGGTGGTTACTGAAAATTCTTTGCTCCTGCATGCCGAGGTTCTGTCCAGCGCTTTCACCTGCTACCAGTGCTTGGTGCTGGTCCTGATCACTTGGCACCATCAGCAGATGCGAATGGCAGCTGCCGGCCCTGATTACCCAAGGGCTTCTCCCCCTTCCCCTGCTCCTGAGGGTCAATTGGGGCAGCAGCCACCACTCACACCCACTGATGGCACTGACTCTGCTCACACCCACTGCTGGCACTGGCCCCAATCACTCCATGCCACCATCAGCGGGGGCAAGTGGAGCTGTCGCTGGCAGTGCGTGGGAGCTGTGGCAGCGGGAGTGGGGCTGTCAGCAGACAGAGGACCGAGTCTGTGGTGGGAGGGACCAGTAGGGGTCACAGAGGATGGGCCGAGACCCACCCTTGTGCTCACTGCAACCTCTTGGCCCATAGTTCCTTTTAAGGTGCATGAATTTGTGCACTGGGTCGCTAGTGTTCAAATAAGATTATATTACAGTTGGAAACAATACCCCTCAAACATTTCTCTTACCCGAAACAGCCACTTTAACACAGGTACAGGACACTGGACATAGTGATAAGCAGAGGTAAGAAAGCCTTGTGTCGTCAAAAATATCTGATCTGTTTTTCCTGATCTGAAAAAAATAAATGCAATATAACTGTTGACAAAAATCTTCTATCACTGTATCTAACATAATGAGGGAAACGAGCAAGCAAACTATCCTTAAGTCCATTCTTGGGTGGATTCCACTCCAATGGATGGATTACTTATAAAATATATTTATTTTTATTTAAATGTACTTTATTGATTTTTTACAGAGAGGAAGGGAGAGGGATAGAGAGTTAGAAACATCGATGAGAGAGAGACATCTATCAGTTGCTTCCTGCATGCCTTCTACTGGGTATGTGCCCGCAACCAAGGTACATGCCCTTGACTGGAATCGAACCTGGATCCTTTCAGTCCGCAGACCGACAGACACTCTATCCACTGAGCCAAACTGGTTTCGGCTAAAAATAATGCTTTATTGTTGAAAATATTATTTATGTCCTCTTTTTCCCCCCATTGACTCCCTCCAGCCCCTCCCCTACCTCCGGGCCCAGGCCCTCCCTGAGCCCTTGTTTGTGTCCATGAAACCGGTTGTTTTAATAGTCACTGTTTATTATATACTGACTGTAGGCCTGATGCATGAAATTCGTGTAAGGGCAGGTCTTCGCAGCCCCAGCCGCCTTGGCCGCCTCTCAGCCCTCATGGCTCCACTCCCCTCCTACTAGTCATTCTGCTGTCCGGTCTAATTAGCATATTAACTCTTTATTATATAGGATCTTATCCTAACTAATAAAGGCATGTGATGTGCCAAACAACTATATTATACTCTGCCCTAGCCTCCTATATAATAAAAGCATAATATGCAAACTGACCAAACAGTGGAATGACCGGTGAGTGGGGGGAGGAGGGCCCTCCTGTGGGGCTGGCAAGCAGGTGGCACCAGGCCAGCCAAGGCATGTGCCAGCGGGCAGAGGGAGGGGACGACAGGGGCTGGCACCATCACCTGATCACCCACCTGATGAGGGAGGCCCTGGGTGGTGGCAGCGGTGGGGTGAAACAGGGCGGGGCCAGCTGCTCGCTGTCCTCAGGCCCGCCAGGGTCGGTGTTGCCTCCCACAGAGGGAGGTTACTGGCAGTGGTGGCACAATGGGGACAGGGCCAGCCACTCGTTGCCCACACAGTCCTGACCGGCCCGCCAGTCACCCCCTGCAGAGGGAGGCCATAGGGAGTGGACCTAAGCCGTCAGTTGGGACATCCCTTGAAGCCTCCTGGACTGCGAGAGGGTGCAGTCTGGGCTGAGGGACCCTACCCCTTCCCTCCCAGTGCACAAATTTTCATGCACCAGGCCTCTAATAATTAAATAGTAAAACACAGGGCAATAGTAATAAGGAAGAGAATTAAGAAACTGGATAGTTCATAACAAATTAATTTTTTAAAAGGTTACATTAGTCAGAATCTTAGAGTAATTTTTATATGTGAGAAAGTAAAATGTCTGTTTTTCTACTTACTTAAGTATAAGCTTTTCTGCAGCACTTTGTCCAATAAAACCAGAGTCTCTTAAATCCAAGGTATACTGATTGAAAATTTTTCCGGAATTGAGTAAATTAAATATTTCTTCACCTGGATGATGATCAGGAATAGCATCAATTGTAATTGAAAATTTCTTTAGAAATTCCCTGAAATTAAAAAAAGTTACTGATTAACAAACAGTTATATTGCATTTAAATTTATATTTAAAAGTTTCGTGTAAAGCAAACTTTTCTTTGGACCAATGTAATCCTAGATTAGAAGACTGGCATGAAAACACTTGTTTTGCTCACACACATTTTGCTAGTTATTAGTCCAAAGCCACTAAATGTGTGTGAAAAGAAACAATAAACAGGAGAAAAGACAAATGATGTAACTTGGCCTTAACATTTGCTTTTCAAATCCATTACAGATGGATTAGAAACCTATCAGAGATTATCCAGCAAGTAAATAACCATCAACTGCCAATTTATTTTATAAAGAGAAAACTTAAAAATGTATAAACTTAACAGGATATATACTATGAAAAAACAGTATACCTGTGTTCTTCTAAGAGGCCATCCTCATCATCTGTACTGTCTTGATCTCCAATTCTGATAGGAGATTTAATGCCTCGGCCCTGCCTAATGTCTTCCTGTAGTTGCTTCTGTAGTTCATCTAGCCTGAGAATTGAAAGAATGTTATAATAAATGGTTTGCCCTAAAAATAAAAACAAACTTTAGTAAAACTCTTAAGTACCAGAGGCCTGGTGCATGGATTCATGCACCAGTGGGGTCCCTTGGCCTGGCCTTCGGGAATCAGGTGAAACTGGCTCTCCGATATCCCGAGGGGTCCTGGATTATGAGAGGGTGGTTCTTGGGTGACACACCCCAGGATCGGGCTCCCTTCATTCTGGTTCTGGTGCATCATCTGAGAACCACAGCTGCTAAGTCACCGCAGCCTGGCAGCTCCCACGTTGAACATCTGCCCCCTAGTGGCCAGTGTGCATCATAGCTACCGGCCAGTTGCTTAGGCCAGTGGTCGGCAAACTGTGGCTCCTGAGCCACATGTGGCTCTTTGGCCCCTTGAGTGTGGCTCTTCCACAAAATACCATGGCCTGGGCGAGTCTATTTTGAAGAAGTGGCGTTAGAAGAAGTTTAAAAAATTTGGCTCTCAAAAGAAATTTTAATCGTTGTACTGTTGATATTTGGCTCTGCTGACTGAGTTTGCCAAACACTGGCTTAGGCTTTTATATATAGAGATAGATATATAGTTATAAGACAAACTTTGTTTACATTAATAATTCATGATGTTTAATATAGTATATATTATTTTCATTACATACACACACAAAAAAACAATTTTAGGTCTTAGGCTTTTATCCAGCTACAGTATGGTACTAGAATAGTATTCCATCACATAAAAGACTTGAATGTTACTTTATGGGTAGGACTTCAAGAATGATGCCCAAATCATTTCAAGAAAGGGAAGGAAAAATGGCAAAGAATAATTCAATGTTTAATCTCTAATGCTCATTTGACTTCCAGTAGACCAACAATCTGATATTGTTAACTAGGCTTTCTAGCAGCAGTAGTCATTACTATTGGCATCATCATTATCAGCATCATCATATCACCTAATTCTTACCAAACACTTCTTATGTGACAGGTACTATACTAACTTTATGTATTGACTTTTTTTTAACCCTCACAACAACCCCATGTGGTAGTTCATGATTACCCATTTTATACATAAGGAAACAGATATTGTAAAAGCTAACTTAATCAAGCTGACAATGTGAGGAACTGAAATTCAAAGTCAGAGTCTAGCACTGAAGTCCTTCCTTGCTTATATTACTCACCAAGACTATTTTAACGAAGTCCTTGTTCCCAGGTCCAGCCCCACAGTAGATGAGTGTAATGTAACAGTAAATGACCAATAAATGTACTACTCTATTAACGCAGGAAACAGTCAATCATCAAACTAGCATCTCTACCTTTGAGCAATGTTCAATTTAAATAAGCAGCATCAGATTTGACATCACAAATAACATGAATTCATGAAACATTTAAATAATTATATAAAAACAATTCCTCTAATTACACTCAGGAAGGGGAACACTTTTGACTTAGTAAGTAACTGCAATTCCTATATCTAAATACTTAATTATCAGGTTTGAGACTCATATATAACATCTTCAAGCCAGTTGAGCTTTTAGTGAAGTTCTCTTGAGCTCATTTCAAGGATATACTTGAACTAATAAGGAACTATTATTTACTAATATTTACCCTCTCTCATTAGCAAAAGTAGTTTGCAATTAGTCACATAAATTTCACTGGGATTATAATTACCCTCAAACTTTTTTTATTTCTTTGTATGTGCATGTTGGAGGTGTCAGTCATAACTAACTAACTTCTTTACAAGAGTAACTTGGTGTATAAATAACAGGTCTGATTATGCTGGTATCAAAACTTGGACAAGGCAGGCATAAACACTTTTTAAAAATTTACCTATGCTAACAACAAAAACAATCTGATTAAAAAATTGAGTACAGGATCTTAATAGACATTTCTCCAGAGAAGCTACAAAAATGCCAATAAGGACATGAAAAGATACTCAACCTCATTAGCAAAATGCAAATAAAAACCACAATGAGATGACCACTTCATACTCCTTAGGCTGGCTATTATAAAAAGAAAACCACAAACAGAAAATACCAAGGTTTGGTAAGGATATACAGAAACTGGAACCCTTGTGCATTGCTGGTGGAAATGTAAAATGTTATAGCCAAAATAAATAAATAAATAAAATAAAATAAAATAAAATAAAATGTTATAGCCACTATGTAAAACAGTATTGGCAGTTCCTCAAAAAATTATGCATAGAATTACCCTATGATCCAGCAGTTGCACTTCTGGGTACATACCCCAAATTGAAAGTGGATACTTGAAGAGACATTTGTATATTCATGTTCATGGCAGTAATATTTTAAGTCAAAAAATAGAAGTGACCTCATTGCCCATTGATGAATGAACAAAATATGGTATCTATATACAATAGATTCAGCCTTACAAAGGAAGGACATTTTGACACATGCTATGTGGATAAACCCTGAAGATACACTAACGGAAATAAGCCAGTCATGAAAGGACAAATGCTTATAATCCTACTTATATGAGGTATATAGACAATTTCATAGAGACAGAAAGTAGAACAATAGAACAATAGTTATACCAGGGGATGGGAGTAATTGGTTAAGGGATATGGAATTTCAATTAGGGATATGAAAAAAAGTTCTAGGGCTAGATAGATGGTGGTGATGATTGCACAACAATATAAATGTACTTGATGAACTGTACATTTTAAAGTGATTAAAGTAGTAAATTTTGTTTATATATATATATATTATCATAATAAAAAAACACAAAAATTCTAATGCTTTAAAAAAAAAAGTTTTTATTGATTTCAGCGAGAGGAAGGAGGGAGAGATTAGAAACATCATGCATGCCCCCTCCTGGGGATTAAATGCAAAACCTGGGTAAGTGCCTTGATGGGGAATAGAACGGGCAATCTCCTGGTGCATGGGCTGACACTCAACCAACTGAGCCACACCGGGACTCTAGTAATGCTTTTGATCAAGAATTTCAGCTGTTGGGTACCAGTTGTGGTAAGCAGAAAGAAATTTATGTTAATGGAATATACCATAAAAAGCTGGAGCCTCTGATCCACACTATAAACAAGAATACCTTATTTCTGAAACAGCATGTTAAATTTAGCAAGGTAGTTATGATGCTAACTAACCTTTGTGTGTCTTCCATTTCCTTCACTAGACGCTCTAGAGTATTTGTATAAGTTCCACTATGAACATGTTCCTAAAACAAGAAGAAATTTTAGGAATACTTTATAACATATCTTAGTAGAAGAATTGGGATGTTTTAAGTTATTCAGAGTACTAAAGAATATTCTCTCTTTCAATAACCTGGGCCAGGAGAATACCTTTCTTAAAAGAGAATTTTTATCATCATGCTTTAAATCTAGTATTTTGTACTACAGGCAATTTGATTTTTCCATCTACTAGGAAAGGCACTACTTATAAAAAACTCTGCTAGCCTTAGGAACTGACTGCAAACACCCAAGGGCTCCATGGCTACCCTATCTTTATTTTTAAATCCTATTTTAGTGGAATCAAACTGTTAATTTTTAGGTGTTACCATGAACATTAACACCTTCCCCACCAAATTTTACAGACATATTAGAATTTAATTCAGCTTATTCCCAAGATAGAATGAAGCACTTTATAAATAAAATTGCACACCACAATTAACAACATTCTACACTCTACCTTCATTTACAGCAGTGGTCTCCAAAGCAGGGGGTGTGCAAGGTGATCCATTGGGGTGCAGGAAGAAAATAATAGAACTTCTATTTACATGGAACTTCTATAGAAACTCCAGTAGAACTATAGTAACTTCTACATAAAGTTTATAGGAAAATACTTTTTCTTCTTCCTTTAAATTTTTTTGCATATTGGTTAGAAAGTACATAGTATAGTGATACATGTATTAACCTATAATATACATATACATTGGGGTGCATGCTCAAAAATTGTTTTACTAATAGAAGTGTGTGTGATCAATAAGTTTGGAGACCACTGATTTACAGTAATAAAACTAAAGATAAGGGAAACCCATTAACCAAACAAAAACTCTATCAGTTTCAGAGTAATTATGACTCAGAACAAATACTGGATTTTTAAAAAGTTCTAACATGCTATCCCTCTTTCATTATCAATCCATCTTTCCCTCTTCAAATGAAGATAAATGTTATAGAACAACTTACTGTATAGTCTGTTGACTGAGATCCAAGCCCCTTGGAAAGAGCAGGAGGCTTTCCGGTAGATGTACGAGTCTGATTGAAGTTCAAAGCCATTATTTCTTCCAGGGATTTTAATGTTTCCTCTTCCTCATCACTGTCTAGGTTGTAACCTAAACTTTCTTCATCACTATCAAAACCACCCCTTAGTTTTCTTTTCAGTGCATTGCTACCTGTATTAGAATTTCCTGAACTCTCTTTATCTGAAGGGGCTTTATCTGAAGGTGCTGGGACACATGGCACAACTTCCAAAGCAGCCGGGAGAGACTTTGTAGGAGTGCCATATTCTGAATGCAAAGATCCCCCTGAAATTTTCCCTGAAGGTACATTAGAATCAGCCTTATTAGTCTTTGCTTTGTGTTCCTTGTGTTTGGAGGACTCTGTAGAATGCCCAGAACATTCTTTAGATGAACGTTCTTTATCTTTTTTAGAATTTAATGATACCCGAGAGGAACCAGCACTCGGATCATGGGAAAGTAAAGGTAAAAGTTTTGTCTCCTTTGATGCCATGGAGCTAGCAGTTTTATTTTTCTGAAGGCTGCTAGCTTTTTTAACTGTAGACTTTTCCTGAGGTAAAGGTAAGTGGGGTTTCTGCATCTTAGTCTCTTTGGTACTTGCCACACGGACTTGGTCACTATTCCTTGAAGAATGGTGGCCAGAATTTGAAGGTGCCAAGCCTGCAGTGGAGCGGTCAGCTTCTTCATTCGGTTCCTTGGCTATATCTTCCAAGCGCAATACATCACCAGGTGTCTTCAGTGCAATGTGTTTTATAAATTTCTCTTTCTTGTGTGGTCCATCAGGACGCTTCTCAAGGAAGGACTCTTTTGCTTTTGGCATTATAGATTCTCTTGTGCTTTTCAGATCTGAGTCCAGAGAGTTCCTTTTTCTTTTGTCAGGGAATTTATTCTGCTTAGAGCCTGCTAAAATTTAAGTTTTGCTAGATTAGTGAAAACATATTTTTCTATCTTAATAAAGTTTACTCAATGTATAGAACAACTTGTCAAATGTTTACATTCTAAAAGTTTAGGCTGAGATTATTCACCACATATGGAATGAAGAAAAAGAGTTAATACTACCATTTCTTTTTAACTGATAAACACTGGTCAGTTCAAGAAATATAAAGCTGATGACAAATGCTTATTTTCATTCCAAAACTATTAAAAGTTTACTACCTAAGTAGGATTAAAGGTGTGACTCTCCAAACAACTGTGTATCTGTATCAAGGAAAGGGTTACATACACCCTTTTGTTAGACCAAGGACTACCTGATTCCAAAAATGTAACACTTCTATATCTAAATTTATATGACCTTAAAAACTCACATATGGTGAAGGCAGACACATTTTAATTTCCTAATTAAACAAATTAATTTGTCTTTCTCCCTCATATTTAATTGTTTATCCTTTCCCATGTATTGCTCTAGTCTTAGCTACATTATGGGTTGAACTGTGGCTCCCAAAATGATATGTGGAAGTCCTAACTCCCAGAACCTCAGATTGTGACCTTTTACAGGGGGTAATCAAGTTAAAATGAGTTCATTAGGGTGGGTCCTAATCTAATATGACTGTTGTCCATATAAAAAGGGAAATTTGGACATGAAGACATACATGCAGTGGGAAGATGACATGAAAATACATAGGGAGAAGATGCTGAGACTGCAGTGATACATTTATAAGTCAAGGAATGCCAAAGATTATAGGCAAACACCAGAAGCTAAAAGAGGCAAGAAAGGATCCTCCCTTAAAGTTGTTAGAGAGACCAGGGCCCTACTGATACCTTTAACGTTAGATGTCTAGCTTCTAGAACCATGAGGTAATTAATTTCTGTTTAAAGCCACCTATGTTTTGGTACTTATTATGGCAGCCCTAGACAACTAATACAAGCTGTGTTAGCAGCTCCATTCAGAAGCAGTTTAATAACCACATATATTAGAGTTAATCAGTTTTTAAAAATTTCTTATTGCTTAAAAATGTGGTTTCATTCACTCTTAAAATTCATCATTCAGAGACTAGTCAGCATTGCTCAGTGAATAGTGTTGGTCCACAGACTGAAGGGTCCCCGGTTTGGTTCTGATTTGATTCTTGTCAAGGGCACATACCTAGGTTGCAGGCTCGATCCTTGGCCTGGTTGGGGCACATATGGGAGGCAACCAATCAATGTGTCTTTCTCACATAAATGTTTCCCTCTCTATCTCTCCCCCTCTGTCTAAAAATCAATAGAAAATTATCTTCCAGTAAAGATTAACAACAAAAAATTACCATTTATTAAAAATTTACTACTTATATAATCAGTATTCTCAAAAATAAAATTTCCCTAACTTAAGTTTCTTTCTGCACATGGACAGATTCCTCATGTCCCCAAATCCTCAACAAATTAAAAAGAAAAATAAATAAAAACCTCTAGTTAAGCAATTATTTGTATACCTTGATCAATATATAATCTGGAAAATTCACCTTATAAAAATAAAATCAATTAAACAAATGCTTCATTTCTCTACAGATATCTCCTATTACCTGAAGAAATCATTCATGCTCACTAAGTTTTCTGAGGTTAAATATCCTATAAAAAAGGATAGAAGTCCCATATAGTGCAGAATAAGAAATCAAATAACTAAGAAAAAGGGAACACTTGGAATAGATGTATATTGATTTTGAAGTTTATAAGAAAGATAGCTACAGACCTGCTAGTTTGAGTTTTGTTCCATTTTCCTAGAGAAGTCAGACATTTATTATAGCTAGTAATGGGAAGAAATTCCTGTTTTCAGGAACTGAAAACTTATCCAGGAGAAGAAAAAAAGTATTTGTGAGTAAAGTTTAGGAAAAATAGCTTACTTAGAGCTTTAATATCTAGAATTAGAGGAGGGTGAATTGGTACTATAGGTAGACTCCCTTTTTGCAAGATCTCTAGGGCAATGGATTAACTGCAAAATTTTCATGATTCTTTTGTTTTAAATAAAAATAGATATTTTTATTGATTTCAGAGAGGAAGGGAGAGATGTGAGGTAACATCAGTGATGAGAGGTAATCACTGATTGGCTGCCTCCTACATGCCCTGAGGATGAAGCCCAAAACCCGGGCATATATCCTGAGAATCAAACCGTGACCTCCAGTTCAAAGGTCAACACTCAACCACTGAGCTACGCCAGTCAAGTTCATGATTCTTTATGCACCCCTTGTATAATCTTCAGACTGAATGTTGTACAATATTTCAAATATGTATCTATAAATAATAAAAGTATAATATGCTAATTAGACCGGACAGCCAAATGATCTTCCAGACATCCTTCTGGATGAAGCTGGGGCTGCAAGGGGTGAGCCCCTGCATGAATTTCGAGTACCGGGCTTCTAACAAATATATAAAATACTCAGATAAGATAGTGATTGAGTCTGTAAAGAAAAAAAGAAAAAATCCAAATGCTCAATAAGGAATTAGATTTTAATAAATTATGGAATTAACTAGCAGTGGATTAAGCTGGACCTCAGAATTCAGCCAAAGGATGGGGCTCTGGAAGATCAAAGAGCCAAATGCCTGCGCTACCAACATTTCTGAAACCCTTTAACTTGTGTGTGATTATGCACAGCACCATCACAACTGTGTAATAGTAGTAATATGAACAAGACATAACATTTAGATTATTAATCTCGATTCAGATAAAGATAAGCACTCTTCATGTTATTTAGAGTTTGAAAAGAAAAATCCCCTAATATCTTTTATATCCTGTTGACAGTCAATTGAAGTATAAATGTATATTTATTAAGAGTACAACAGCACATTGTGAGGATTATAAAAAACAAACATTTTAGAAATAAAAATATAAGTGAAGGCAACATCTTAAGGCTGCCTCTGAAAATAGGCAGTGTTCAAAAACGTCAGTATGTGGTATTATATAAATAAAACAAGTCACCACTGAGGAATTCTATAAATCCATGAACTGAAGATAATTTTTTTCTTAGTCATTATCAGAGGGGGAAAAAAGGCTGACTAAGTTGGTGGCATAAACATCATTAGCAGCCTTTTATACTGGCAAAACTAGCCTACAAATATTTTGTTCTTCCACTCACCACAGTGCAAAGAGATAATTTATTTATTATTACAAACACTGAGTGCAGGAGCAATCCCAATAGGAATAATTCTAGAACTATACTTTTTGAATATAATATTACTAAATCCTAAACTAATGTGACACTCAATTCACCTCTAGGAAGAAACTGCATACTAAGAAATTATTGTTCTTGTACTATTAATGTCAAAATTCACTAAAATTAAATCACCAAAATCAACATTGTAAAAATTAAATTTTAAAAATCATAAGAAACTTCAATCTTATTCCTGATGCTAGAAGCTCTTTAATAATGGAAAGTATGATTTTAGCCTTAGCTGAAGATTAATTTTAACACTTGAGATCACTTGGTCAAAATGCAGTGCACCTCTAGAATATATAAAAAAGAGTTTTACACAGAACCTGAAGAATGATAAGTCAGAACTGTCTCTATACCTCCATTTTTTTAAGTTTCTAAAAGTAACCATCTTATACCGATATGAGGCTCAAAAAAAAAAGAATATAGAACAGAGTATGGCACACAGTAAGTGCTCAATAAATGTTTGCTATTATCATTATGAGTATGGAACTTTGTCAAGTCTATTTTTCAAAGTTTGCAGTCATATCAAATTATTAATAATTGTTATTTCTGGGGTCTTTCATTTTTTGTTATAAATTTCTGCACTCTTTAAGTTTTATACTGTCCTATTTAAAAAAAGAGAAAGATATTTTAAGAATGACTGAATTAACAGCAGCTATTTGCTATTATGTATTTTGTCAACCAACAGATATTAAAAGTACAAACTAGTATTACGTAGGTACCCTTGAAATTTGATACTAAAAAGGGATCTTTGTATTTGAAATACAGGACACATTATTGTGGATCATGATAACAGTTTCAACCTTATACAAAGCATCTTTAATACACCAAGACTTCAGATAAACAATTCCAGGAATATAAGATTATGCTTCTTAAGTGTAACCAAGGATTCAGAAAAAGAACAATGAATACCAATATGAGAAACACACTGTTAGGAACTAACTGGTTACTTATTCTAAATTCTAGGACTATTCTTTTTGAATATAATATTACTAAATCCTAAACTAATGTGACATGCAATTCACCTTTAGGAAGAAACTGCATACTTAAACAGATTTGCTTTAAGAAACAGTGCCATTAAAATGCAAATTTATTTTAAAATTCATAAATTTAATTTTGATTCTACCTGAAGCAGAGTCCCATGAATCAGAAGATGATCTTTTTCTTGAGAGATGTCCATTTTCCTATTAGCAAAATGAGATAAAATTCATTAGGAGTTGGGGGAAGTAAAGAATGTGAATTTTTCTTTATAACATTTAAACACAGATTTCTAGACTGAATAAAGCAAAAATGTGTATTTGGAGGTTAAATTATATTCTATAATAAAATATTTTAAATTCTTAAGCTTTATCATAAAGATAAAGGGCATTTATATCATAAAAATATAAAAAATGCCATAAAATAGTCAGTTTTTGTAACACAAATTAAGTATTTACATTCATAGTTCAGGATTAAAATTTTATTAGAGCAGTGTACTATTATTTTGATAAAGAAATAGTAGGCTTAATATTTGTCCATCAAATGGATACAATTCACTTTTCAATACTTTTAAGAACTGATGCAATACCAAACACTGAAACCTTATAAAAATGGACCAAATGTTACTAATCTCTACTGATTATTAGCAAATCTCACTGCTAAATGCACCAAACTCCTTGCAACCTCTAGAGCTATATAAATATATTTTCTTACAACAATCTGCATTCACTCCCAGAACTTCATAGTTTGGTTTATTTTTGGTCTATTTGGTATATAAATTTCTTAAGAACATTTCATCAAAGCACTTACTGTTACCTAATCTTCCTGTATTTGCTCTGTATGTAGAGAAGCTCTCTGAAATAGATGTATTTAACAACTTGACTTCCCAGAGATGAAGGTCATCTTTTGTGCTGATCTTAGTTTGGTCTAGTCTCCAAAGATAAATCTGATGAGGTTAAGATGTGAAGGGGGATGGATGGAGGTGGAAGCAGGCATAGGGGGGATAAATGGTGATGAAAAAAACTAAATTAAATGAAAACTTAAAAAAAGATGTTATTTGGACAGTTTTCTAAGTTTTTTAAGACTCATACTCAATTATTTAAGATCTACACTAATAAAAGAGAAAGATGCCAAGAGAAAGACCCTCTCTTCATGACACCCACCAGCCAATCAGGAGTGAGTATGCAAAGTAACCCAACAAAGACAACAGGTTAATTTGCATACAGAGGGGCCAAGGGGCTGTGTTGGGAAGTAGGCATTCTACACTGCCCCAGCCGCTCTGGGCCTCTGGGCAGCGTGGGAAGGTGGAAATGCGGCTCTAGGCCAGAGCAAAGGTGCAAAGGCGCTCCATCCAGAGCGAAGGCAGTGCTGGCAGCCAGGGGAAGGAAGGCCCATTCCTGCATGAATCTTCTGGTTTATATATAATCTAAACCATGATTCTCAAACTTTAAAGTGCATCAAGTTAAAGTGCACCAAAATCACTTAGAAGGCTTGTTAATGGCAGACTGCTGAATTCTACTTCCACAGTGTCTGGTTCAGTGGTTCTGGAGTGGAACCTGAGATTTGTATTTCTAACAACTTAAAAAACTAAGGACAGGAAACATTATTTTACTGAGTTTGATCAATATTTGGAGAAAACCTAATGAAATCAGCTTCTACTACACAATGTGTTATCAGTATTTCTTTAATAAGAGATACCAATATGATGCTAACCATTTTAAAATATTTTTAGATTTAGTATTTAAATATGATAAAGCAGTAGCCAAGCTAATTCAGTAATTATTTCACATACCAGGTTTGTAAGATTACTCTTTCCAGGTTTGACATCATTCTGTTTACTTTGTTCCTGCCTTGCTTGGTAATTTCTCTCTATACTAGAGGATTTTAAGGAAAGACTGTTAGCTTCTGAGAAAGAATTTTCTGAGTTGATTCTCTGTTCCATTTGCTCCCTTCTTAATTTCTTTAGTTCTCTTTCTTTGCAGTAAGAAGCTAGTGACAACTGGAACTTAGCTCCAAGTGGGCTCTCTCCTGGGTGATGCCTGGATAGGCTGCTTCTGCTGCTAAGACTTCTGGAGGTGTTCTTGAAGATGTCACTTTCTGTCACTGTGGTCTGCTTTTTGGACTCTGCATTGGTCTTGCCTCGATCTCTATCATTCTTCTCCCTGCTATTTTCATGAGTGAACAGTGACTTCCTTCTCTCTGGAGATCGATGTTTTTTCTTTAGTGTCTTCATCTCTTTAGACAAGTGACATGAAGGAGGAACATAGACAGTCTTTGTAAGTGTCTTTGGACATTTGGTGGTTAGTGACACACAAGGCCGACATGACTCATGTACACCATGATCTTTAGGGTGCTCTTTAACACCTTTCATTAAAGCCTCTAAAATAGAGCTCTTTTCTGATGACAGCTTTTTGGGTTTAGATATTTTTGGCGAGGATAGTTTCCTTTCAAACTGCTCTGTCCCAGTGATGGATAAACCACTTTCTCCATATTTGATGTTTGATTTTTGTGGAGAATCCAACATATGTCTGTCTAAATAGCCAATTAAAACATACAAATCGCATGTTATTAAAAATATACAAACTATTTTGTATGAATATTTAAAGTATGAATAATACTAATCTATCACAAAAAAATTCAAATTGCTTATTCAGATAATGATACACATTTTATGGGGGTGGGATTAAGACACAATTTAATTGTTAAAAGTCTTATTTTCATAAGCCTTCCTTTTGCTATATCATGTAAGCTCCTTATGGCTTTATGAAATAAGTTACTGTATTAGAGAATCAAAACAGTATGCATTATGAAAATTGGCTAGAATAGTAAAGCAAAAAGTTTCTTCATGATGCTTAGAATTGTTTATCTTTGTAAAAAACTGCATTTTAATTTTCAATTTTTAATACTGTTTAATCAAATCAATGAGTTTACAGCAGATTTAAGAACTGAATCCATTTCCCTCTCCAAAAAAATCCCACAAAAAAATGCATCAGTAGTATACATACCTGGTTTTGAAGTTGGTTTGAAGAAATCTATAATTGACTGCTTCCTGAAAATAAAAGCATAACTAATATGGAATCACATAAGCAAATATTCAAACCTCAATAATTCAGAATAAGTAGAGAACACTAGCAGATTTATAGAATATAGGATGGATTTCACTATACAGTTTAATCAAAATCTGATAAGGGCAATAATGCTTTGCTAAGCTGGTTATAAACAATTGAAAATATAATTCACCACTTCCTATAAATTTATAAGTACAACTGAGGTTTATATAATCTATACTACTAAAATGAGAAGATTGGAATATAGATCCAGAGAATTGTAGAGTGCTTCCTATGGCTCAAAAGCTCACTACTACATAGAGTAAAAGATCTTGAGGAGTTCTGATTTTATTCTTTGATTAAACTTCAGTAATTTGATTCAAAATAATGCTTAATCAATGTTTGCTAAATGAATAATGGATATTGTAAAAACTGAGTAAAACCTGAAGAGACTCATCACAAGAGTAGATGGTAGAATGGGTCGATTTGGCTGGTCTGAGGATGCAGCTGAAGAGTGTGCTGGGCAAAAGACAAAGGATCAAGTATTAACCTTATACTACTTTCTTGTACACTACAGTAAGATACTAATCTAAGTAACAGCAGAAACTGGAATGAGTTCACAACTACATAGCATTTTAAAAACCTTAATTTTTCTACAAGTTCTTTTTTAAAAAAATATTTTTATTGATTTCAGAGAGGAAGTAAGAGGGAGAGGGAGAAACATCAATGATGAGAATCACTGACTGGCTGCCTCCTGCACAGCCCCTTACTGGGGATCGAGTCTGCAACCCTGGCATATGCCTTTGACTGGAATCGAACCCGGGACCCTTCAGTCCGCAGGCTGATACTCCATCCACTGAGCCAAACCAGCCAGGACTATCTAAGAGTTCTTAAGTTATTTACAAGAATAACACATTACCTGGGGAGAAACAGAACAAAGAGAAAAGTTAGCAAGAATAACAAAACCGAAATTGTTCTCATTTTTTAAAAGAATTTCTGCACCCTACAGGGGACACAAAGTGAAATAGGACCATATTATCAGAATTCATATTCTGATTTGTTCATGTCTTTAGAGTTACTTGTCAGTTGCATAAAGAGGGGGATTATATCTAGAACAAAAAAATCAACCTTCTGGCAAATATGGCTAAAATGTAATTATTTCATTGAAAGAGAATAAGCAATAGTCCATGAGTTTCCCTAAACATTTATCCACTAGGAGGTTGGAATGCTCAGAGAAAACAAACCACCCAAGTCCCTTGAAGGTTAAGCTTCTTCTTCATCTTATATACTTTACTGATCACATTACAAAAGCAATGTCCACCTTTAATGGTTTTTTGAGAGCCTACAATGTTTGTTTGAGATGCTGGTAGAAAAGTTAAAGAGGTTATGAAATGAATGAGTAATGGAAGAAAGAATCTATGCATTTGTTTTCATAAAATAAATTGGACATGTCACTACATGAGGGTCAAGAAACAAATGCTAGAGATTCTGTAAAAGAAAGAAGGATGATACCTTCAGTTATTGGTTGAGGAAAGAGAGATGGGATAGGATTAAAAAGCAGTTAATTCAAAACAAGGTAATATTAAATGTTTTTACATTAATTACTAAAAGTAACACTATACCTCTTTCCTAAAATATTAGATCTCTGGCTCTTTCTTTTTTTTTTTTTCCAATTCTTACACTAGAGAGAAAAACGGTTTTGTAAAACACGCAGGATATTTGCAAAATAACTATGAATGTTCAAGGAATGTTTCCTTAAGCTCTCATGCACATAAATGTCTATTACTTACTTATAACTAGTTAAAAAAATTTTATAACAGCTCACAAACCCTTATCGGAAACTTTTGGGGCCAAGTGTATTTTAGAATTCTGCGTTTTGGAAAGGCAGGTAACTTGGATGCAATATGCATAGCCCCCAATGGGATCTGATACTGCACCCTGTAGCAGTAAACACATTAATATATTTCCAGCAAAACTCATGAATACTTATACTTAATGGGATAAAGACCATAGACAGCCTTCCATTAGTTCTAGTCAGGTTTGACTTCCAAGTAAGATGTGGTGTCAAACTTTACCGAATACTCTTGGTTTTTCATAGCTTTCTGACTTTCAGAATTAAGATAAGGGATTGTGGACCTGTTCCGCAAGAGCAGAAGATCACGTTTACTGTTAAACTTACGTTACAAGCTTTTAAACTTAAAATAAAAAAGACAGTACCAAGTGTGTCGAGAATTTAAACATGTTTTATTGTCAGAGGATGTCATTTGAAGAAATTCCCCATCTTTTTACATAGCTCCCGCAAAATCTTTACATAAAAAAAAACAAAAAAACTGGCCTCTTTTGGAGGAAACATCACATTTCCCAAATGTGCATGTTCTTTTTAAGTATGAATGATCGCTTCCACTGAACTAAAAAGCAATGTGTGGGTTTCCCTTATCACACCTTACATAATTTCTCACCTACAATATAGGAAAAACAAAACAAAACAAAACAGGTTTATACTATGAAACCAGTAGGATCAGCAGAACTGGCACAAAGTACAGAAAACCCCCTAGAGGTCGCATGAACCGCTTAGGGCCCCGGGTCCAGCTGTCGTAAAGGACAAGCATCACACTCTAAGGCGGGATCTCCGCAGCCAGCCCGGCGGCGGCCACTAGACCGAGGACAGCGTCCCAACTACAGACAAGGAAACTCCAACTCCCAGAAGCCGCCGCGCGGAGGCGGGGCGGAGGTTTGCCAGGCCCCGAAACGCCGAGGCCCGAGCTCGCGGAGGATGGCGGGAACTGGAAGAGCGGCCGTCCGCAGTCCTCCCTCCTACCCTTGCCCCCGCGACCCGGCCCCTTCTCAAGCCCTCTGCACTGTACCTGTCCCCAGGACTCTCTGTTCTCTTTCCCGCTGCAGCAGGAGCGGTACTACCGGGTCTCAGATGGCAGCGCGGGGGCGACGACCCCGGGGCTGGGGATGAGGGGAAACCTGGCCTAGCGAGCATGCAGCGCCTTGTCATGTCGGCGCCGCTGGCGACGGCGGCATGAGCTGTGGCTGGAGGAGTTGGGTGCGTGGTTGCCGTCTTGTTGCTGGGACTCGGGGAGGCTGTCGGAACAGAGGTGGGCGGCACCCCCTTCTCTCTTCATGGCGGTTCTCTCTCTTCGGAAGTGACTCTTGTGTGAGCGGGAAGGAACCCGAGGACGATCAGGGGGCGGGCGTTACTTGAAGAGCCGGGCTCTGATTGGCCGGCGCGGCCGTCCTTCCCGCGGTGGCGCAATAGGAAGCCGCAGCCTCTCCGGAGAAGGAGGGGTTTGGGGAAGGGGAGGGGAGAAGGGAAACTGCCCCGGGGTCACGTGCGCGGCGCGGGGGCGGGGCGGGGGGCGGGGCGTGCTGGCCCGTCCTGCTCGCGTCAGCCTGCGCGGGCGTGCGGGGGCAGGAAGACGCGGGCTGCCGTGGGCACTGCAGCAGCAGCAGCAGCAGCAGCAGCAGCAG
>PVJN01016473.1:0-42260 GCA_004026805.1 Lasiurus borealis
TGAAATTAATCATAATTTGTTCAGACTTTATAGTTGCCCTTTCTCTGACTTATCAATTTCAATAAGAAAAATTTCAATCTTAGATAAAATATACGAATCCCAAATAGGTCAGGTTTGTCACCTACTATTTCTCATAAGCTGCTTATTTTAGTTAAAGAAAAAAAAAGAGAATAAATTTTAAATTAAATGCCAAACAGTTGCAGACAGCACTTGTTTGGCTGATTAATTTGTAGACAAGCATTACAAATAAATCTGAGTATGGACTGCAGCAAATTAAATTCCATTGCTTTTAAGAACAAAGAATTCCTTGGCAAAGAGGATTAGCAACTTTATACCCAGGAATGCCAGTTTAATTTAATTGTTCCACAATCCAAGATTTATGCAAATGTCATCTTGATATATAACAGTGAATTTAACAAAATGAGGAAACAAGTTAAATACACAAATAGGCTGCCTTTTCTGAACTGTAATTATATACAACTAGAGGCCTGGTGCACAAAACTGGTGCACTCGGGGGAGGGGGGGCAGAGGGAGTGTGTTGAGGAGACGTGTGCTCCCTCAGCCCAGCCTGCGTCTTCAGGGGATGTCTGCCTGCCTGCAGTGAAGGCAGCTTCTGGCTGTGCAGCACTCACCTGGTGTTGGGCATCTGCCCCCTGGTGGTCAGTATGTGTTAGAGCGACTGGTCATTCCACTGCTGGGTCGATTTGCATATTAGGGTTTTATTATATAGGATAAAGAAGCTGGCCAACTATCTCCCCACTACTGCCTCACTATTGGGATTGAATTATATTAACATGAATCAGAACAAGTGTAATTAAAGGTTAAAGTTTTTAAACTCATCCTAAGACTCTAAATAACTGCACTATTAGAATACTGTTGTTAAAAATCGCACCTCGATGATTTTCCTGGCCTCTTTGTAATTTCCTGTTTGTAGGAAGGCGAAGAAGAGATCATAGAGCATTGTCATTTCACCTTGTTCTTGGCTCACAAAGTCCATTGCTAGAGAAGAAAGAAGATAACATATTAGAAGAAAAAAATAAAGAGAAATATAAAATCACTGAAGCTCTAGAGAAGTACAAGAAAACTTTAAAACAATACTTAAAACACCTCAAAGATCTATATCAACCAATTTTCTATCACATTTCTTATTTAACTACATTTATGACATTAAGTACCGTATTTTCCAGCATATAAGACTCCCAACTTTTCCAGTTAAAATATAGTTTGGGATATACTTGCCCTATAAGACAACACCTGGTGTATAAGACAACCCCCGACTTTTGAGAAGATTTTCCTGCGTTAAAAAGTCCTCTTATATGCCGGAAAATATGGTATCTAAGATTAGCTTCAAAGAAAACCGGTGATAATAAAGGTAAAAAATCCTAATAAAGCTAGATTGCCAAGAAGTAGAACAAAAATTAATAGAGGGACAACTTTTCAAAATGAACAGTTATTAAGACATTTATAATACTGAAATTTTATCTAGTATTTTTCTTTTTAACTTAAAAGTGTAATAACATTTCTCTGGATGTGCTTGCCTTCGTGTCTGATTTTTCTCTTTACAGCAATGCATTAAGATTAAATAAGCGGCGAGCATGGGCGAACACCAAGTACACCAAGATATTAAAAGGTGACTAACCTTTCTGAATGAGATCCGTCTCGCCTTTCTCTATCAGTTTACATAAGACATCATGAATCCTTGGTAATATTTTATACTTGTTATAGCAGTCAATGCTGGTTTCAAGAGCAGTGGGTAAGTCATCCCTTGGAAACATAAAAATATTAACAATGAATGAAACATATATGACTGAGCTTTATTTAAGGCAGAAAACCTTTAAGCAAGAATGAAAAATGAGGAGAAATAATTCTTATATATAAATAAATGTTCAAAGTACAGGCATCACTAGCAGTTCCCTGTTTTCCCTGCCTCGTCTTTATTATTTTGCTTGCTAAATAGCACTTTTAAAAACTCCAAATAGATGAAAGCATTCTTTGTGATTACTTTAAGAATACATTACTTCTAAAAACAAAGACTACTATCAAATATTCTTCTAACTACTTATTGTGTTTACAGTTCTCAATAATTCCGAATTGGAAAACTTTATTTTTTTATTTTTTAATCCTCAGCTGAGGATATATTTATTGATTTTAGTGAAAGAGGGAGGTAAGAGGTAGGGAGGGAGGGAGAAGGAGACAGAGGTTAAGATAGAGATAGAGAAAGAGATAGAAACATCGATTGGTTGCCTCGTGGATGCACCCCAATTAGAGATGATTGGGCCAACAACTTAGGTATGTGCCCCGACCAGAAATTGAACCCCAAATTTTTTGATGTATGGGACAATACTCAAACCTACTGAGCCACTCAAGCAGGGTAAGAAACTTTATTGAATGTCTATCAATAGCTATCAAGGCATTTCCCAGCACTTCCTTTTTTTTTTAATATTTATTGACTTTTTACAGAAGAAAGCAGAGGGATAGAAAGTTAGAAACACTGATGAGAGAGAGACATTGATCAGCTGCCTCCTGCATGCCCCCTTATTGGTTATGTGCCCGCAACCAAGGTACATGCCCTTGACCAGAATTGAACATGGGACCCTTGAGTCTGAAGGCCGACGCTCTATCCACTGAGCCAAACCGATTTTGGCCATTTCCCAGCACTTTCGAATTTACCATCATATTTGTCATACTGCTATCTTTCCAGGTAAGGAGAAAATAACCTGAGAATTCATGTACACAGAAATTTACTGTTGCTAAAACTAGAATATTCTTATGATCAGTGAATTCTAGAAGAACTCTTAAGAGGCTTTTCATTAGAGGCTAAGCTTCTAAAAATAATTTCCAATTATAAAGTAAAAGCTTATCTTATATGGTAATAAATTAATATAAAAAGATATTTTCATTAAGTCAGTTTCTTAAACAAGAGTATGAAAATACATTCTGGTGGGTCCTGAAAAACTACTTTTTCCTTTAGAAGGAAATGACAGTATAAGAAACATGCAAGACCTTAGAAAAACATCACCCAAAAAACATATTTAATGTGCCTATATAAAGATTATGTGATTCAATTCTACCTGCCACAATCCTTCACTATTAAGTAACACGAAATTAAGACGCTCAGAAATTAACTGATTACCGCTAGGTGAACAGAGGAAGAAAGGTACTGCCAACAGTTCCCGGGCCTGCCATTTTCAGGGAGTTTGCCTAATTACACATTATGCTCTATTAAAAGCATTGTTGTTTCTTTAATCTAATACGGCAATACAATTTCGAATCAGAAATTAGATTTTTTAAAAGCAAGCAAGAACTGTATTTAAGAAAAGAAAAAGAGGCATGGTTAGAGACATGGACCGAAGTACTAATGACAGTGATAACTTTAGTGGAGAAAATCCATTTCTCTCGCACAAGCAATAGTTTTCAAAAGAAAAAAAGCCTTTTTAAATTTTCTGTTAAAGCCCTAACACTTTGGTCCATTATACAAATGTTATGTTGCCCCAGACTGAATTACTATTTTATCTAGATTAAGATTTTAGGCTGTACTAAGGAAGTAAAATACCATGAAGAAGTGTTAATTTTACTGCAATAATACTGACACAGTGAAAAAGAGCCTGTCCTAATGGAACTCCACCTTATCCCTTTACTGGGCCCTGTTTACAGTGCATCTTCTGGCACCCCACAGAGTCATTTGAATTTTTGTCATTTGGGGTGAAGACTAAATTACAGGTTAATTTCAAAACTGCAAGGAGATGTTGCAGGTTAGATTACTGTCATACAAGAGAAATGCTACAGTAGTTACCACATATGATATAAAGCTTTATATAACCAGTATTTTCCCTTGCTTCAGACACAAGTTCAGTTACTACCTTTCTAAAATTCCTTTTCGTGGAAAACTATTAAATATTTTAAAGAGAAAAGCTAACACATACTGATTTTTTTTTAAATGGTATGATTTGCTTTTTCCTGCATTTAATTCCCAAACTAAAATAGTAATGTCTTAATTGTATTTCCCCTACATTAGGTCAAAACTATCAATAAATGAATGAATAATAAGTTATGTCAATCAAAGAGACATGTTAATAGTATTTGGCCTCCAAATATATGCTTCTACAGATTACACATGCTCAGAACAACAACGGAAAAGACAAGAATATAAAAATGTAAATAATTCATATATTTGTTAGAAATGTAAGTGCCAATGTTACTGCCCTCAGGTTGCTAACAAAAAGAAATAGAAATCTATAATGAAGCATTTTTAATAAGCGGTACTTATGATAGAAATGAACTAAGACTAGTCTGTTCTTTCCAATGCCTATTATCTACATTCTGACTTGTGGTTGGATCATGTCCCTTTAAAAAGAGATAGAAGTATCCCTTCTTCATATCATTTGATATCTTCATTAATTTTTCCTATTAAAACTCAGAAATGTGGTGATGGAAATGAAGAAGTCTCTATAGTCTCATTGCTATGAAAATAGCTGTATATTCATGGGAATTCTCAATTTCAATCCCATTGATAAGTACTGCATGCAGTTCAGCTATAGCAACGTGACACATTCCTAGAAGTGGTGATGAAAAGATTAACACAATGGCTGAACAGAAGGACCTTTGGGTTCCTTCCCAGTTCAAATACTCTAAGGCAGTGGTTCTCAACCTTTCTAATGCTGCAACCCTTGAATACAGTCCCTCATGTTGTGGTGACCCCCAATCATAAAATTATGTTCGTTGCTACTTCATAACTGTAATTTTGCTACTGTTATGAATCGTAATGTAAATATCTGTGTTTTCTGATGGTCTTAGGCTCAACCCACAGGTTGAGAATCACTAGCAGTGTCACCTAAGACCATCGGAAAAGACAGATACTTAATTACAACAGTAGCAAAGTTATGAAGTAGCAACAAAAATAATTTTATGGTTGGAGGTCACCACAACATGAGGAACTGTATTAAAGGGTCGTGCGGCATTAGAAAGGTTGAGAACCACTGCTCTAATGTGAGGCTGGTTCTATGAATTTAAGCTTATTAGGTTTATCAGCTCAAATGTTTTACACGAACAGAGAAAATAATCTCCTGAAAATACCACTTTCATTAGGCAGGACAGTCAGTAAGAGCAGCAAAATATCAAAAGGAAAAGGTGGAAACAACTTTATGCCCAAAATGGGGGGCACCACACTACCAATCAGTGTACTTCCAGTTTCTGTGACCCAAAATGATTGTGATTTTCTCTGTACACTTTAAAAGATTAGAATTAATTTAAAATTCTACTCTGAAATAACAATAATCTTTTCAAGAAACCTGTGGATAACCATTAATTCTGGATTCAAACCTTTGATTCCATACTTATTTCAGTGTATCAGGGGTGGGCAAAAGTAGGTAAATAGTTGTGAATACATGAAACAGTTTTATTCTTGTATTGTTTATTAATTACTGTATTCTATGTTTTACAATTCTAAACCTACTTTTGCCCCCTCTTGTATGCATAATCCCTAAAACTTTATATACAAACTAGAGGCCCTGTCCGTGAATTCGTGCACAAGTCGGGTCCCTAGGCTGGGGGGGGGGCTGGGATGCAATCGGCCCTCCCAGCAGGCAGTGGGATGCCCTTGCCGGCCAGGAGATGGGTCCTGCTGATGTTCGAGCTGGTTGTCGGGAGCCACCTGGAGGCTGCTTTTATATGCTTTCTTCCTTCGGCCACGATGTCCAAGGCTGACTTCCAGGAGGCCAGCAGCACTGTCAGGTGGCACTGGTTCATCCGGTGGCGCTGGTTTGTTGGTGCCTGGCCCATTCACTGGAGATTGGACTACTGAGGGAGTGAATGGCTGCTGCCGGGCTAGTGGGCCACGTAGATCAACTGAGCAGAGTTGTGGGAGTGCACTGACCACCTGGGGGCAGTTCCTGCATTGAGTGTCTGCCCTCTGGTGGTCAGTCTGCATCATAAGGACCGATCGTTTTGCCATTTAGTCAATTTGCATATTACCCCTTTATTATATAGGATACACACACACACACACACACACACACACACAGAGTACATGGGTCATAAAGTGTAAAAAGTCTATTCCTGATAAAAAATTTAGCCACTGCTTTCACAAGCTTTAATTACTGAAAGAAAATCAATTATTATTATCTCTAAAAAACTCTACTATAACAGTTCAATGACTAGACTACCCCAAAAAACATTTTAGTAAAACGCATAACGTAATTTTCATGAATAAAACTATGTATGCTACAAAATAGAAGGCAATCATTTTTAAATATTTTGATTGATGCAAATTAACTTCATGTAAGCTTTATCAAAAATCTGTAAGTCTATGAAATAAAGGCAGAACATAAGAAAGACTCTATAATCCTAAATTTTAAGAACACATATACATAATAGCCTGAGTCCAGTAATTCAATCACTTAAAAGAAAATTTTATTTATTAACATGAATAGACTCACTTTGCTCATATTAAAAGTTCATTTTTGAAGTCTCTAATTCACTTTTTAAGGAAATCTGAACTTATATAAAACTACTAGAAACTTAATTTTACATTATTATGTAGAGGCAAATTTTAAGCTCATAATGAGGCAAACATGTTAGTACCTCTGGTTTTAGTCCTTGTTGTAAGCATGATATAATGTCCCTGACAGAAAAACAAACACTGGACATACATTCATATAAAGTATTTACTGGCCATAAAAATATCTATTTAAAAGTACTAGAAAACAAACCACTCCTGACCCAAATTCCTCACTATCACTTTAATAATCACAAATGTCTTTCATTTGATCTTGAATTATTAGAACAAGAACTATCAGTGACCTGTATCCATTCACCTTTCAGTAGCTTTAAACTTAGTCTCCTTAATTATAGTAAACTTTCCAATTTCAGAGAGTATACTTAATTTTAACAACCAAAAAAAATAAAGTGCTCCAACATAATGCATAAAATATTACAGAAGAAGCAATTTACTGACTAAAGGGCTGACTAAAAAGCTCTCAAAATCTAAAATCACTAGGGGAAAAAAAGGATTTGGGGAAGGGGGTGGGAAGAAGTTTTTAAAGATGGAGGGAAACACCTTATCATTCTAAAAACAAAGTGTCCTATAAATTCTAAGCAGATCTGCAGTTTGGAGAGAAATTAATTCAGGAGAAACCATCATCTTCACAAAAATTCTGTTAATTAAAATAACCAACCCTTGAAAGAGCAAAAAAAATTTTTTTCTGTTCATCATCTATAAATGAGGAATCTTCAAGGAGACTGGTGTTGCAATTACAACTAATCCTTCCCAAAAAATTAACTGTGTTGAAGGCTTTGTAATTTCCCTAGGTACAATTTAGCTGTCACTTACTTTAAAATTTACTTAAACATGCATTCCGAACAGCACTAACTAACTTCACATGTCAAGTGCTTTCCAGCCAATTGAGTCTAAACTGGAAGTCGGTGTTAAACAACTGAATGATTAGACAAGATAGCTCATTTCCTTGCTCTTTTGTTCAGAATAAAATGCCACATTTACATTATCAGGCTCAACAGGATTTTCTGACAGAGGGAGAAAAAGCCCTACTGAACACTGTCCGCACTAAGCACATGAAGCCTGTCATTTACCAATCATCCTTCAGAAAGCAATAGTCAGGAATATAACTTAATTACGACCCAACGATCCTTGACGAAAAATCATCTTATCACTGTCCTGTCCCCCTAGGGCAAATGAAACACATTTGTCCTTTGGCACTGATGATGCTAAATTCTTAATTGCAATAATGGAGTAAAGAGCCAAACCTCCTTAATTTCCTTTCAGCATATAAAGAGTTTTACTCTAGAAGGCAAGCATTCCCACAAATAATAAAAGTATCCAGTACAAATGAAGATGGTAAAATTGAAGGGGGATGTATATGACAGAATAACCAGTATTTAATAAAATATATTTCCCATGTATGTAACATGTTAAAGTGTTACAGTGAGTTTTAAAATATATTGCTAACAGAATTATGACCTTTTTATGAAAAACTCAAGATTAATTTATCAAGACTATGAAAGGATTATATATAGAAAGTCCATGATTCATTTAAATGAAATGTATGTGGATATATACAGATTATAGCACAAATCAGCACAGAAAAATCCTTACTGGAAAGCAAAAGGTAATGCTTCTTTGATCAGTTTTACTAAATAACCCAGTTAAACAGCTTGAGATATTTTTCATATGCAATGAAACAAAAGTAGATCCAGCTATAAAACAAGTGAATCTGAAACTGCATCAAATTCTTATGCCTTTAAACCTCATGGTCAAGATTTTATTAATTTCATTTTCTTTACTATTGTGAAAGGACTAATCAAAAACTCTTTTTACCTATTTTAAAGCATTTTTTTCTTCCTTAATATGGAAGACTTAGGTCATTTCCCAGAATCAGGCATGATCTTAATTTTTAAAAATGTAAATAGCCATAAAAGAAAATGTTTAAAATAAGGTTCATTTTGACTACATGTAGACACATGACTTATAGAACAATCCTAACATAAAGGAACACAGGAAAATGTTCAACTCTGCGTATTTTCTGTTCAACACACATATTGTCATTTTGATAATACAGAAGCAGATTAGTTTATCAACTTGTATATAATTGGGCAAACCTGTTGTTATTTTGGCAAGTAAATAAACAAAACATTATTTTCCATATCCATAAAGCTTTTTATACATTATCCAAGTAACAAAATGACAGTGTTAATTTCTCCCATGTTTTTTCTAATGCTGAAAAAGTCAGCTCAAAATTAAAATCTACTGAATCTTAAACATTATCTAAGGAACTCAATCTCATGAATTTGTTCCAGAATTAAACCAAGTTATAGTCTCTTTAGAGTCACTGCAATGACATTCCAAAAAAATGCTTGCCTTTGAATGAAAGGATGAAGATTTTGTACAATGCTCTGGAATACTTTTAACAATTTTATCTCAAGTTTGAATAACTAACACTCATTCCCCAGTTGAGCTCATAACTGCTGAGGTCAATTACATTATATTACTAGGATTAACTACTACACTAGTTAATCCTAGTATTGCACTTGTCAAGATTCTGAATTAGCTACTAACATCCATTGATTGGGGAAAACACATTTGAAAAAAAGCTTCAAAATCAATTTTTTCCTTTAACTTATCCCCAACTAGGAGTGTTGCTACTGTTTTCTGCAATTTATAAACATGAAATTTCCTCTGTTCCTTTTTATTATTCTCGTGACTCTAAAACAATCAAAAACCTTTTAAATTATGATAGATGAATGTGAAAGATCTTTTCATGGAGACTATCGTTACAAAGCAAAGATAACAAAAAATAAAAAACCCAAAACCCTAGGCAAATAAAAATAAAGGTAATAATTTCCCCAAGTATGTGAAAAGCATAAGAAATCGTTAAAGAAAGGATGTTAATTTAGACTTTGCTAGTCCAATTAACAGGGACAGCCAAATTTTACTGGGACATACAATTCTCTGGCTGTTCTGTATACTCAAAAGCACACAGAAGCTCCAGGTTAAGTGTGAAACCCATGGTATTTCCATGTTCCCTTGGGTAAGCTCTTCTTGGTTCATGAGCCCCATCTGCAGACCTGTTTTGGAAAACTTTTATGTTTCCTCTATCTTCAAAGTATTTCTATTTGTAAGATTATTTTTACCATGGCCTCATTTTTATTGTTAATTATTTTATTTTTGCTCAATAGTGGAGGAAGGTCTAAATTTCTGGGCACTGGGCCCATTCTTTCAAATCCCTATGCAGAGCTCCACATGCAATTTGCAGAGATGGGTCTTTTTTAAACAATCAAAAAATTCTAGTAGGAAGCATATTAATTATAGGATTTCTATTATAAAGTTGGCTGTGAACCTGAGAACTCAATAACACAGTAATTGTTTGAATCACTATTTCTTTAAAAGGGTGCAATGCTGAGACAGTAAAGGTTAAGATTTGGCCAATCATCTAACTTGATAAACTGTTTTTTAATAGCATGGCAAGGAATTATTTCATAAAAACATGTATGTGCGCATATATGTGTATACATATATACATATATATATTTCCTAACATAAAGATATTTTTATTCTACATTTTAAATTCAATAACACTCATTATATTTCATTATACCCCCTAATAAATAAAGAAAAATTACCAAATTTTGGGGGAAAATATAAGAACATTAAGATGTATCTTTCACTTTCCTCCTGGCATTGATAGGATAACATCCAAACTAAAATCAGAAAGCCCCAATGAGGAAATAAGCAGATTAAAAACTGCATTAAGCCATGGAGAAGATGACAAGAGTTAAGATCTAAGAAATTAAAAAAACAAACACACACAAAAGGAAAAGATAATAAAGGGTACTTAATCATCATTACAAGAGAGTAGGTTGATTTCATGATTTGCAATGCAAATAATACTTTAAATTGGACACTAACATGAGCATTTCAAAAAAATTCATCTCACAAGGCAGAGACAACTTCTACAACAGAAAAACTATATTGTACAGCAATTAAAATACCACTTAGGAGAAAAGGAACACTGAAGAAATGCTACTACACTGTTACCTGATTAACAGTCAAGATGCATAATCAAAAGCCCTAGGGAATCCTTCTTTCTTACACTTATTAATAATTAACACTTTTAAGGCTCCAAACTGGAAAAAATTTCATTAGATTTCATGCAATATCATCATGTGCCCTTCAAAAATGTACCATAGATCATCCATCAAGAAGTAATCCACAGGACCATAGAAGCTGCTGATTTTAAAGGTCACCTAGTCCATGTAAGTCCTCTTTACTCTTGGCAAATTACCTTCAAGGCTTCCACAGCACCACAGAGTAGTGACAAAGTATAATCCCCAAATGATTAGACTCCTTCTTTTAATGCCAACATAGAAAATTAAAAATTCAACTTACTTTTCCAGATATAGAGTGACCAATGGGGAACATACGTTGATGGTTGGTTTAATTAGCCCTAGAGTTATGATGGCTTCATGTAACTGTTTTACTGTTTCGGTTTCACCTCTTAAAGCTGCGCCATTTAGGATGTGAAAAAAGGACAAAACTGTTGAATCTTTGATAAGAACATCCTTCTCTTTCATTTCCTTTAGAATGTTAATAGCATCTACAACGAAGGAACACAAAAGACCCTTAGGTAATTTCATGTAGGGAAAACAAACTGCTATTTAAACAGCATTTCAAGCCCAGCAGGAATGTAAATTCTAGTGTATAATGCCGATTTCAAGTTAATTACTACTTGCATTTCTAAATGAGACTACAATTATAAATCCACAATAGCACGGTTTTATCATTTCTCTGCAACTTTGACTACAAATTATAGATAGGGGCTGTGTGCCCACTCTGCACCACATAACCCTGTACAGTCTGCCCTATAGCTGTTAAGATCCTCCTAAATAGATGCTTTTATCGCTCAGAGCTAACATCTGCTAAATCACACCATTGTTTCTTCAGCAGATGGCTTGTCAGGAAGCCAGATAATAAAGATGTGTTTACACTGTATATACAGGCAGACTAATGGTCTGATACCGATAGGGCCTGTTTGCTATGTCGATACTAATTAGCCAAGCAGAGCCAATGAAAGCTTTCCAAAAGACTGCATGCTAATACATTAGGTTCATTAAGCTTCATTAGGAAGGCAGAAACAAACATTTTAGAATATGGAATAAGTGCATTTTTATAATGTTGGTCTTAATTATTGCACAGGCAAAATGTTTTGACCGCTTTACAAAAAGGGATTTTTAAAAGCAGCTAATCGTTATAAAGAATTTTCTATGTTAGAAAGGCTTCCTAGGAAAAAATTCAATTTTTAAATCAAATAGGCTCTCCATGCATTTTTCATTATAAAATAAGTTTTTAAATCTCTAGATATAAAAGGAAGAGAGGAAGGCTGAAAAGAACTAAAACCCAATGAGAAAGTTAAGAAACAAGCAAATAGTAAGAATACATCAAGTGTAATTAATTATATTAGGCTTAGCATTAGCATTATCTCAACAATGAGAAAATTAGAGTACGCACATCAGCTATAGATCATCTAGGCTTTCTCGGAAAACTTGTAAATAAAAACTTGTTGAAGTGCATATTTGGTTAATGTTATCAAAAGGCAAGACAAAGACTGCTGCAAAATTCATATTCTAAAATAAAGGTTTTGTTTATAAGTTTTATGTTCAGCCTTCAGACATTTTAAAGCAAAAACAAAACCATTAGTGCAGGCACATAAGCAAATTGTTCCATAAGCCAAGATCTTCAAATTCAATCCAAACAGCAATGCTAATAAAAACTAGCTGCAGAAATGCAAAAAGCACTGAGCTGTGCAAATGTAAATGACAAGCTTGCCAATCCATTAAAACTAATGGCCTACACTGTCCATGCTGCTCTGGTTAGATTCACATGCAAATTTGTATGCAAAGTGTTCAAGCACTTTGCAGGACATGATATACCATTAATATCAATTCACATGTTATTCCAGTGGCAAGAGACTTGCATCACATATTTCCTTTATATGCCCAGGCTTACCTTGGAGCTTTCCATGTTTTCCCAATACTTTTACAAGGCCTAGATACTTGTTGGTGTCAAGGACAGCAGATGAATCTAAACGGTCACTAAAAGTTAAAAGCCAAATTTATATCATGTTATAAGTCAATTAACTGCACAAAGAACAGTAATATCCATTTTTATCACTCATCAGATAATCTGAATTGTGGCTAATATTGGCATCTCCATTTCAGTTAAGGTTTATTTTTGAAGCCATATTCACATTCATTTATTATATTCAAAATGACAAAAGAAATAAAACTCTAGCACTACATATAAATTGCATCATTCTATCTACAAATGATAGGAATTGAAGGAACTCTTGTTTCGTAGCATTCTAGGTGATCCCAACTTCGTAATGGACATTGAAATACTCAGAGAGACATACTTTTATTTGATAAATCTATCAAAATTAGACACCTAAAGATACCTGAAAAACGGACAGAATTTTGTTTGCACTACAGTATAAAAAAGAGACTGTTTAACAAGCCTTATAAAATAGTTACCCATCACTACTGTTGTGATATGCAGTTGTATAAATGGGGAAGAGGGGAGATTTTGGCTTTAAAGGAATAGAATGTCTTGTACTTAAACAAAGATTCTTTGTTGAAAACAAGCCATAATTAATCAATGACTTTCATATTATGCAAAAACACTGCCAAGAGAATTTTTTAAAATTATATTACATAAGAAAGTAATGTTCTATCTTCATGATCCATCAAGGATAGTGTATCAACATTAACATTGATTTGTTTCAGTGCCAGCTTACTCACAATTCTTGTTTCAGGTTCAGTGCATCTTCTGCATTATCATGTCGACAGCACAAATTTATTAAAGCTGCATAGCCACCAATAACCATGTCTGATTCATATTTTGCTTTCACTTCAAGAGCTTTTTGCATGTTCTAAAATAAAGGATAGACATGCAAAAGAATAAATATAAAAGAAAACACAAAATTTCTTGTTTTAATGTTCAAAATGTAGAAAAAGTTACACGCTTGAAAAATAAATGGATTCATGTTATTTACTTCACCTTGTTCCTTAATATTTTCATTCACCTTTTGAAAACCAGGTAAGACATATATGTAGGATTTAAAAGATTTGTTATCTGTAATGCAAAACAGACCACTATGCCAAATTTGATGTTTTAGTACTATGTTATAAAAATGACATCCCAGATTAAATATATACCAAGCCACCCCTCACTCACAGTCTAATTTCCAGACACAGAAAATGTATCATTGCAAAGTTCGTCAAAGTCTAGTTTAATATTCAAGTAATGTGAAAAAATACTTCAGAATTTAACAGTACCCTCTTACAATCTTAAAGCCCATTATATCTTTTCCCTAAAATCACGGGCATACAACCAAATGATATTGAATTAGAAACTGAAAAAATCTAGTGATATGCCACAAATCGCAGACACACACTAAAATAAACACAAAGTACAGCTGGACGCCTGCTGAAAAAAAAAAAAAAAAAAGAGAGACCCTTTATCTCAGAAAGAGCTTTTTTTCCAGCAGGAAAATGGAATTTCAATCCCTGCATTAACAATCTAGTAATATTTGACTTGCAAATGACTACTGCATGTATCAGTTGCTTGACAATCTAGATATAAGAGACCGGAGCCATGGCTTGAAAGGACATTTGGCATGTATGATAAACCTATCATGGCTGTTACCATCATTCACTTTGCAGATTATTGTAAACAAACTACAGCAACCTGAAAACATGCCATTCAAGGTGTAGTGGAAATTAGTTAACCTTTCATTTAATTGCGCTCTTCTCAG
Source organism: Lasiurus borealis (assembly GCA_004026805.1). Lineage (NCBI taxonomy): Eukaryota > Metazoa > Chordata > Mammalia > Chiroptera > Vespertilionidae > Lasiurus > Lasiurus borealis. The sequence continues at coordinate 14,322 of PVJN01016473.1, forward strand.
GCAAGATGTATAATAATCGTAAAAATCACAAATATTCTATTTGGCTTTGCTTATTTATACTTTTATATATAAAGAATTTTTTTACCTTAATAGCATATTTTAAACAAATATTACCTCTTCTGAACAAAGCACTAATATGAGTTGCCTTAGGATATCTCCTACAGGTTGATTTTCAGCTTTTAGTTTTTCAAGTGTAGACTCCAAATCAGATGACGAAACCCTAATAGGCTACAGAAATGGAAAGAAAAAAGGAGAGAAATTTACTACAAAAAGCAAAAAAAAATGTATCCCTTGCCACTCTTCCATTTATTTACTTACTTACTTATTTATTTTTGCCACTCTTCCCTTTAAATTGACCTTTCCGAATTGTCAAAAGTGCTATCAAGAATATTAATCTGGGGATCTATGAATGGATTCTAGGGGTTTATAAAGCTCCTGAGATTATATGCAAATTTCTTAGATGGATTGATTTTTCTGAGTTGGGGAATAGCTTTTACCAACTTCTTTCTTAGAGTTATACTGAGGGCAAAATGTTAGGAATCACTGATTTTATAAAAACAGTCTAGAATTTTCATTAAACTTTGTTTTTATAGTAGGTAGTATCTACTCAAAAAACCTACTTACTTTTTGAGAGTCTGTCTTCTCTCTTTCAACCAATACATGAACATCCTAAAATTGGGATTTAAATTAGAATTAGAAAACACATGGGAAAATATATTAGCAAATGTCAAAAACAAATTTTGAAAGTTTCACCTCATTTTACTATTTTTCCATCTTTCCAAAAATTTCCAGAAATTGTCATATTTTATTAACCATAATGTTTTAAATGAACTCTTCAATAAATAAACAGTATTTACCAACAATCAATGAAAAAGCCTTGTTTGAATAATCATTTAAATAAATCTTCTTGGACTACACATCATATTTAAATAAAATTTTAATGTGATTATATAGATAAATTAAGCATTTTAAAAAGTTAATTATTAGTTCTCACACACCTTAATCAATTCAGGAACATGGTAGCTATCCAGTACATTGCGAATGCCTCTGTAGATATTTTCGGAAATTTTTATATTCTGTGCAAAAGGAGGGGAAAAAAACCCATTCAGTTTTAGACAAGCAAACTGAAATTGGTCTAACAGAAATTATCTCAGACATAATTTAAGTCTCCAACTCCTGTATGTCATTGAGAAGTGGTCTGGTTGTACTTAAAAGCAGCAATTTCAAATCTAATAGATACATGTCAGGCAGGACAGGCATTATATAGCAAAAAAATGAAATAGTACCATCTCCTTCAGCTGATGGAAGTATTGTCTCAAACGCTCCTCCTTGGCCTGTACCTCTGAGTCACTCATGCTGTCAATCAAGTTATAAAGAAAATAGCCAACAGCTTCTGTGGAAAAAAACAAGAGAAAGCATTCCACTAAAATTACTGAGACTGTCATGTTATCAAGATTAATTTATAAGAAATCATTTTGGTGTGAGATGTCACCCTGATGAGAGGCTCTGAAATGGCAACAATGATCACTGAGGCATAGAGATTATGTGGTTTGGGAGCACATATCTAACTGGTGAGTGAAAGGAATATTAATTATTTTCAGACCGAGTGACAGCTTTTCAGTACTGAATCTTACTTCAATCTATTTTTTCTACCACTCCATGACAGAAGTGGTCCTGCCCAAGGCCTTCCTTCGTTCCTGTCCAAATCACAATAGTGAGGAGAAATAAATGCCTTATACACATTTCTATACTCATTTTTTATGGGCAACATTTAGGGAAACACAAAATTTAAAAGGATTGTTAAATGTTGAGTCTAGAAAGTTAAATAATTTTAATAAGCAGATATAGCAATCCTGTGGAGAGCTGCCTATTAGCCAATGAAAAACTAAGATTAGCAACTATGTTTTATAACAACAGTAATTTTTCTATGCATGCAAGCATAAAATGTATAGAGCCATGTGTTAATACTTAGAAAATCCGAACTTTCAGGAAGGGTACTTTCTTAGAGAAAATCCTATATTCTAGGCCCCATTAATATAAAAGTAGTGAAATAATTAAGTGTTAAATAATGTAATAAATTATATCTAAATGAAAAAAATCTATTAAGACCTCTTTACTACTTTATGTTTAAAATTAACACCTATAAGATATTAAAATCACACAAACATTAAGGATTACAAATTCGTAAGACTACTTTCATCAGTGCTATAAGAAGCATTTCCTTCATTCCTAAAAAGAAAAAGCCTTCCAATCCTGTCTTTTAAGAAAATAATTATGACAAAACTAAACACTCATAGGTCTCAAAATGTTGTGGTTAGCAATATAAAGATAAACCAAATGTTTTCAAATTTCACTCTCAAAAAGAAAATGTTTATGCTGTAATCTTTCTAGCCCATCAATACATAGAAGAATGAATTTGTGGATAAGTTACAATCATCGAAATTGAAACGCTACCCATTGGTCCTTGAGGCTCCTGGCAATAACGTCCATCCTTGTACAACAGTTCCGTTATCTGTTAAGAAAGAAAATTCGTGCATTGCAGCAAGAGAAGCAAACAAGAATAAATGCAATCTGAAATTGAATTCTTGAAATAATAAAGCTTTTCCCCAGCAAGATATCATTCTATATCATGGTAATTCAACACCACCCCCACCTGCCAAGGAGATTGTTTCATTCTTAAATAATGGGTTTGTCTTTTAAAAACAAAACCAAAACAAACCCATGTTGAAGGAAAACTGCAATGTGTTTTATGAATGTTAAGAAAAACTCTAAACTGATTTGTTTACATATTATTTTAAATGAATTGCTATATATTTAGCATATAGGAAAGAGCATATAGGAATTATCAACCAACATTTTTTCTCATCATATTGTTTTGGGTCTTACTAAAATTAGACCAGTTGCCTTCTTTTAAGCGAAGTATTACAGAAATTATAAAGTAAAATATCCGAACCATTTATTGTATTTAATCTTTAGTTTTTCAACCATTTTTCCCCCAAGCATTTTAATGGTATTAAAACAAACGGGCCAGAAATTCTAATGTGTTTATTCTCATGGATTCTTATCAATTGAATACACAAACACTAATACTTCTCAAAATTAATTCTGCTGGCAAATTTTTAATTAAAAAATATATCTATTTTGTGATGAAAATTATTACAAAATCTATAGCATGACTTGTAATTTTTCAATACAATATTTTTCACTATAAATCCTTGGGCTGAAGATAATAAGAACAAAAACATATAGCTGTTTTCCCAAGTGATACGAGAAATTATGAACTAAACTATGCTTTATATATTCTGAAACTAATTTCTTTTTGCTCTTCAAATAGTACCTGGCACATAAGTGTTAACAATTCAAACTGCAATTAATTCTACTACTATTTATTTGCTAATATGGAAAATGAGATAAAATTAATCATATCCCACTTCACTCCACCATGAAAATCATGCTGTGGTTAATGGCAATTCAAAAGGTAGAAATAGTTTAAAAACAAAGTAAAACAATCATCACCAACAAACTGTTTTCAACCAACACAGACATATAGAAGATAGACAATACATTCTAGTAGAAGTTGTAGCCATACATTAAATAAGACGGCAACATTTAATATCAAATTTTGAACATAGATACATTGAATGAATAAACCAATAAAAAAACCTTTCTAGTGGAAAATTTACTTACAAATACAACTGTCCCCACCATATATTATAACTGACTACACAGTTTGAATAGCAGCATAATACTAAAAACAAAACTGAGTTAAATTTAGATTTCAAAAAATATTTAAATTGAAAATTGAATTAACGATGAACATTCTGATTTTATTAAGATACAAATATTTCTTGTAATTCAACATAAGGATAATTGTACTTCCTGCATAAAAACAGTTAACCTCTTAAAAAGACAAGTTTAAAATTGGTCTTTTTGTCATTTACACATATATATACACAATTATACAAATATATCTGAATGCATATTTTAAAATTAATTATTAAATCTATATGGTCAAATATCAATGCAATAATACAGTTTACAGTTGTCCTTAGGAAAAATTAAAAACCTTATGAAGAATTTAGGACATGAATTGCTTCAATAATAAGTTTCATGATTCACAAAGACAGTTTTAAAACTACTAACTTCAAGATTCTAAACTCACTAACTTATAACAATGTTTCACAAATGTGTATAAATAACTCTTGCTCCTATTAGCTTTTTATACATCACCTTATGATTTGCTGTATTATAAGTACTTACCTTGCTCCAAAGATTTATATTCATAGACCTGCAGAGGGCAGCAAAGGATTGAAAATAAACTCAGTGGTTTAAAAAACATTTTAAATTAAAGTGAACTACCAGTTACTATATATAATGCATACAGATCAAAGGCTTAAAATAAATAGGTAAATAAATGTTCCCAAAACCATGTTGAATTGTCAAGATAAGATAATTTAGAAAGGTTGACTATCACTGACTTTGAACCCTCAAAATAAGTAAATGTGGGTAAGAATCATTAAGTACCACCCCTAAATTTTAGGGAATTCAATGGAGCAAAATATTTGCATGTTCTCTAAGTGTTTGCCCACAGACTGCTTGTTCCTTGTAATGGTAAAGAGAGTAGCCATATACTGGAGAAATCGAACATCTTCACCTGGTGATCAAAATTAACATCACTAATGAGATGCTGATGGACAATGTGTTTTTAGATTTAATTCCCCAAGGAAACATCACTCCTGTGGCATTTCAGAAAGAATGTGTAACCTGAAGCTAATCATAGGGAACCATCAGTGAGGAACATTCTATAAAATAATTGGCCTATATTCTCCAAAAATGTTAACATCATAAAAGACAAAGGCTGAAGAACTGTTTCAGGTTAGAGAAAATTAAGAAGACAACATTCATTCCTGAACTGGATTTTGTATAGCATGGGTGAAATAAAAAAAAGAAAATAATTGATAAAACGGACGCATAAACTATATTAGACAAAAATATTCAATCAATGTTGTTTCCTAAATTTGCTAATTGTGCTGCAGTTGTATAACAGAATAACCTTTTTCTATGAAACTACATACTGACATATAAAGGGTCATGTAAGCCCAAACAGTTCCAAAAAAAGAAATTTTCCATATCTATGTGTATACTAGTATGTGTATAAACAGACTGACAGAGGGAATGATTAACGATAATGTGTCAAAATGTTAAAAGTTAATAAATGGAGTATGCAAGAGTTCACTAAACTAGCGCACAGAACATGGTAAGCTTTGGCAGCAGAGGGATGGTGGAGCAGGTGAGCGGGAGCACCAGATCAAGCTAGGGCACTGTTGCTGTGATTGGGGCAAGCCTCTGGTGGTTACTGAAAATTCTTTGCTCTCTCATGCCACGATCCTGCCCGGTGCTTGCACCAGCTCCTGGCACTGGGGCTGCCCACTCGCACCTGCAATAGGATGGTGGAGCAGAGGACTGGGGGCCGTGGCAGGAAAGGCCGGGTGAGGGCATGGAGGATGGGCCAAGACCTGCCCCTGTGCCCTCCACAGCCTCACGGCCCACAGTTCCTTTCAAGGTGCACGGATTCATGCACTGAGACCCTAGTAGTTACATAAGATGTAACCACTGGGGCAAAATGGGTGGGGAGTACATAAGCTCTCTGTATTCTATCTTTGCAACTTCCTGTAATTCTTTGTTTAAAAAAAAAAAAAAAGTTCCATGCCCCTCTAGAACCTCTTCCTTATGATGAAATCATCCCTCCACTAAAGCACATTAAAAAAGGGTTTTGGGGGCAAAAAAGATAAAATGAGAAATCAGTTAGAAGAAATGATAAACTGACCTAAATAAAAACTAACTCTAAGCTGTAGCAGGAAACAATCTCTCAAATATCATAAGAGTTTTCATCTCCTCCACCTCTCCACTGATTACAGAGCAGCCTCCAGACTACATGACATTTCCATATGCCAAAAAAGAAGATCTTCTTTTCTCCAAACAGTAAGTGAAAGAAGAGCGAGAACTCAAGGTATGAAGATAAAATAAAAACCTTTACTGATAAAAAAATTAAGCATTTTTTTTTTTTTGGTTAGGTTAGGAACAGCTTTAATCCCAAGGAGTCTTAATCTGTAGAGATCTATCACATTTATGGAATAGCTAGGGAGAGAGTAGAAATGTCAGAGTTTTTGAGGAGGCCAATGTCCACAAGTGCAAAATGTTAAATGGCAAAACTTGCCGTCTGTCACCTTTTCTGTATCAAGTACCCCTTTGAGAATTCGATTAAATTTCTTTCTAAGTTTGTCAGGTATGATAACACTACAGTGGTTATTTTTATTTAAAATAAATTCTAAGGTAGCTAGTTGACATTTCTCTCTCATCAATGTTTCTAACTCTCCTCCCTTCCTCTCTATAAAAAAATCAATAAAATATATTAAAAAAAATAAAATAAGTTCTGAAATGTAAAGTATTTATAGACAGGCTAATAAGTATATGATTTAAACAGTTCAGAAAAAAAAGGGGTGGTGGGAATGGAGGTGGGTTGAAAAAGGAATAAATGAAACAAAATTGCCAAAATCTTAACTGTTGAAGCTGGGTGATGGCGACTTAGGAGTTTTACCATTGTGAATGTTTGAAAACTCTAGAATAATAAAAAGAAACATATACCAGCTCTTGTCTGAATTTCACATCTCTATTCTAACTTTCAACATCAATCAATAAGCTGGGTTTAGGAAAATCTATTTTGCTCTGGCCGGTGTGGCTCACTTGGTTGAGTCTATGCACCATTTGCCTGGGTTGTGGGCTTGATCCCCAGTAGGGGGTGCAAAAGGTAACAGACATAATCAATGTCATTACAATCCATTATCTTGGCATTACTTCATTTGATGCTGAATCAAATATGAAAACCCCTTTCTCAATACATTCAGTACATCTATTTATATAGTCTCCTACTATAAGCCTCTCAGGGCTGTGAGTGGGTAGGAGAAGACTGAGTATTTAATGAATTTAACTTGGTGACTTCAATAGGACTTGCAACAGAAACTTGTTTTTTCAACATTTTTTAAAAGCAGCAACGTATTTTTTAAAAGTAGACTCCCACTTGCCAGGTTCAGACTGTTGCCTATGGGTCAGAAATCCATCCTTAGATCACAGAGCTCTTTTCCTGTGGACTCTGAAGACCTGAATGCCTCCAAGAAAATTTTGAAACATTTCTCTTTTGGAAATGTAATACTCCCAGACAATTGGTGACCTAGCTTCAGTGACACATTGTCTCCCAGAAGTGACTCAATATTTCTAATGGTGGCTTTCAGTAATATTTATATATATAGTATACTGTCCTATTTTTCATTTGAACTTTGTTCAGCTAGCATTACTATTGAGAGAAAAGAAAGTCTTATTCATACTAAACTTTTTCTTGCCCTTGATTTGACATAAGAATTTGCTAACTTTATCAGTTAGATCTAAATGCCCTTTAAAATATACTCTCAAAAAAAGCCTGGGGGGAAAAAAAGTTAAAAGTAAAAATTCCTTAATAATCTTGAATAATCTCACCTTACCTAAGCAGTACTGAATTTAAACAGTTTTTACAGGTGTCTTTACCTACATCGGTTAGACAATTTAACCTATAAATTGGAAAATTTTAGCAAGGCATTGCACTTGATTGGTAATCAATGACCAATTCTTGAGCATATCAACTTACAGAAATACTCACTTATCTCTTAAATATTACTTTCAAAAGATATGAAGAAAACGTTGCTGGTTTTTCAAAATTATTGTTGGGTAGTATAAAAAATTAATCTTGGCCAAAACATGTTTCAGAACACATATTGGAACTACTGCCTCATAGACCCTGGACCTACCACCAGGAGGCAGATTATATTAAAGGTAGCTAAGTATCCCCCAAATTGCATTTCAACACTGAAATGCATATTCAAGTTTCCCATAGAATTAGCTCAAGTGACTATATGTCATTTAATGTTCTATAAATTCTAAGATTTCTGACAATAAGGAATAATTATTTTTGATACAAAGTAAGTCAATCTGTTATGTGCTAATACTTATGGGAGTTGTAGGTAGTTCATTTGGACTCTATTAGGAATGTCAAATACTCATCCTTTTGCAATCCTACAGTTAACAACAGATTCAACAAAGATTACCAATGCTGCTGAAACCGGAGTGAAAGGTGCTAGGAAACAAGATAGACACTTGTCTCAAAGTATTACCCCACAGACTTCTTGCCAATTACAAAGTGGATAAGGTTCCTTTGCAGGGGAAACATATGGAAACCACCCCCATAACTAAGTGTTCACACTTAGTTAATGGCACCATTATTTGACACCTGACATTATGCCTCTTGAGACAATAAGAAATACGTATCAACTATTCTAGCTAAATATGTTCAATCTGAGTCTGATCATGAGAAAAAAATTCAGTCAGAAATGTGGCAGGTACATTCTATAGATAAAGTAGCCTGGACTCTTAAAAAAAAAGTCAGTGTCATAAAAGACAAAAAAGTTAAGGGAACTATTCTCAATGAAGGGAATATAAAGACAACAATCAAATGCAATGCATGACTTTAATCAAATCCTCAATAAAAAATAAGGTAAAACAGTCAGAACTATGACAATCTAAATATGGTGATATTATAGCATTATTATTTTTTGTTGGAGTGATATTGGTATTGTGATTATACAGATGACCTAGTTTTTTTGAGTTGTAAGCTAAAGGATCCAGTATCATATGTATGTCTACAACTTCAAGTGGTTCAGCAAAAAAGAAGGAACAGTGTATGCATGTACAAGTTTTTCCCACCTCAATGTGCATATATATACCTATACATATATCTATATCTAAAGAGTATATAGGAAAGCAAGTAAATATTGAGAAAGAGCATATAAAAAAGCAACTAAATACTAAGAGTATATAAAAAAGCAAGTTATAAAGAGTATATAAAAAAGTATATACTGCAAAAATATCAACAAATGGTAAATCTATACAAAAGGTATGTGGATATTTCCTTTACTATTCTTTCCATTTTTCTTTATGTTTAAATGTTTTAAAAAAAAAAAAAGTGGGAAGAAAAAGGTCATTAACATTCCCTGGGCACACAGAGGAGGAACACAGCATTATAGTGAATAAAAGTCACCTTATAATTAAATATTCAAAGTACAAATCAAACATACATATAAATTTGTCTATAACTCCAATTCGCCATAACTCAGAGTGCTTTCTTCAATAAAAGAAGATCTTTACCAAATCGGTGTGTGTTTCTTAGAAAAGATGGTATAAAAAGCTGTATAAACTCAATTCAACTACTTAGTAGAAAGACTAAAATAGATTTAAGATTATTTCAGGTAACTAGGACATTGGAAGATTTGGAATAATATCTGTCTTTTCTTATATAGTAGGGCAAAAAGACAGGAGAAATCAGATCATATTCAGATAAAAAACATATAAGGTGATCATCTTACCTCCTGAAGCCTAGAATTAGGATGCCTCTCATAGAATTAAGTGAGAATGGCAATGTATTTGACTCCACTGCAAAAGAAAATTGTCATCATTAAATCTCAGATCAAAGACAAAAACTTAAATTATCAACTTATTTGGAAATACTTTTATACAATACCTTTTAATACTCATTTCAGAAATTGTTTTTTAAATGAAAATACTTTCACATATAATTAATTACTATATATTGCAGTATTATATACTATCTATAATAATAAAAGCGTAATATGCTAATTAGTCTGGATGGCCGAACAGCGGAACAACCTTCTGGATGACTTTCTGGATGAAGTCGGGCTACGAGGGCCGAGCTCCTTGCACAAATTTTGTGCACTGGGCCTCTAGTATTCAATATAATACAATGTAAACTATCCATTTGAAACACTTTTACCTAGTTTTCACGTTTACATATATAACTAATGAACTTAGTCACATTACTTCATATATATGACAATAACTAATCTACCAGCATACTCAGAGTCAGCTGGGTACAAATCCTGAGGTTGCATATTAAGGGGCAGTGTGGCATTCAAAGGGACAATGTAAATACCTTATGGTATCCCTGTCTTTTAAAGACAGTAGATGAGGATGAAAATTTTCCTGGGAGTGGGACTGGGTTCTATTAAACCATTCATACTTTCTCATTCTATTTTCCACTATGATCAATGATAAGCTTTCATGAAAGAGTAACAACCTGAAGTCATAAAATAGGCCTTTACTTGTTATATAATCTACATATATAAAAGCCTAATATGCAAAGTGTCCCCTCGGGGGTTCAACCTACTGGGAGTTTGATCACTCACTATTTCGTGAACTGACCAGGAAGCGGCAAGGATTAAAGGAAGGCCCTGGCCGGCAGCCAGCAGCTGTGGAAGGGAGGCCCCAGCTGGCAGCCACTAAGGACCCTGCATGAATTTCGTGCTCTGGGCCTTTAGTTGACTTTTATTGATCTTTCACTTTTCTGAACATTTGTTTGCTCTACTACTCATTTTGTCTTTTAACAGTCTGCATCCTTATATGTTTCAGTACTGACATTGTAAGTCTTATTGGCCTTAGTATTAGAATCAGGCCTTAAGTAGCAAGGGATGGAATCACAATAGGTATCTCCTGAATACATTTTCCCTGTCACTGCATTAAAATGGTGGCATGTAAAATAAATAAATAAAAGTAAAATAAAATGGTGTCCAGTTGCTAAGTGGTTAAGAACATCAGCCCTCAGACCGGAGGGTTAAGGGATCAATTCCTGATCAAGGGCATGTACTTTGCTCCCTGCCCCAGTTGGGGTGCATGCAGGTGGCAACCAGTTGATATATTTCTCTCATGTCAATGTTTTTCTCTCTCACTTTCCAAAAATCAATAGGAAATATACCCGGGATATTTATTTTAAAAAAGTGGTGGCATGTTGTAAATAATTGACTTAATCTTTTCAGTAAACATGTAATTTGGGTACTGAATGACCCAAGATGAATTGAATTATATAAGAACTCATAGTGCAAGCAAATAATGAAGGCAATTAGTAAGCACAGTTTAGATGAAGATTAAGATACTATTACCTGGTTAACTTAAAAAAAAAAAAATACCCCATAGGAAAAAAATCACAGTAGATTGTAACATTATTTGCTCATCTCTTCTAAATCTGAATAAAAATTTAACCCACACATATGGAGAATTGTTTTAGACCACCTGTTATATCCCTTCACCAAGGAGCATTAGTTTCTCAGGGTTTTTTATACAATACTAGAGGGCCAGTGCATGAAATTCGTGCACGGGTAGGAGCCCTAGCGGCTGCTGACCACCAGCCAGGGCCTCCTTTCCATGGCTACTGCCTGGGGCCTCTCTTTGTTCCACCTGGTGGTCAGTGCACATCATAGTAAGCGATGGAATTCCTGGTCAGTCGAACTCCCAAGGGGACACTTTGCATATTAGGCTTTTACATAGAGATTTGAAAATCTAAAAATCATTTTAAAAATGATGTTATTTAGTCACTTAAGGAAATAAAGTCTTTCAGTGACCTTTAATTTGCTTGATCAAATGAATTTTCCATACCTACAAATACAAGTGGGAAAATGTTTCCTACTACTCCACAAACTCCATCTAGATAAGCCATTACTGTGATATGGTAACCAAACGTGCAGACCTAGGAGCTGCCAATAATGATTACCATCAATTACAGAATTAACTGATTTCCAGAGACCTGCAAATCGGAAGAAGAGAGGAGGCACTAACAGAAGTGAATTGAAATACTCTAGCCTTAAAGTTCCTGGAATTTCTTTTCAAACTTAATAAAAAAAAATCTCTTAAAAATTTATTTGTATACTATTCAAATTAGTATTTTACAAAATGTTGTCAAGTTTTTATTGTTAAAAAGGAAAGCAGAAACATTTCAGCAAGTTGAAGGCTGCTGACAAAAAAACATCTAGTTTCCTTAGCAACAAACAAGTCTGAAAAATCAAGAGGTTTACAATGAAGTGAAATGGATGGTATGAAAACGAGTAATGGCAGCTCTCATGTATGTGCCTAGATTCCTCTGCTAATGTTTCTCTGTTTTCATCTAGGGACAATGGAAAATCTATATATTATATAGAGTGGAAGGCAAAATCAATACACTCAGCCAGCAGTCAGCATTAATACAGAACCTTCAGCTCAAATAACTACCCCTCTAACAGTCACTAATTTTCACACTGAATATTTTGTCTTTTCTTTACAATATTATAAACTATTTTAAATAACATATACACAGATAAAATATACTAATTATCTGGTTTCTACAAAGCTTCCACCTATAAAATTGAATATACATTAATCAGACCTTAATTTTAACGTTCTAAGGGTTAGAAATTAAAGTATGTGTTTTGTTTTTAAATAATATCTTCTTCACAAGATCTGAAAAACTCCCAAAGTAACATCATAAATATGCTAAAAAAAATGAAGACTTTAAGAAATGTCCTATTGATTAAAATGTACTATGGTGAAAAAAAAATGAGGCTGAAGATAGAAAATCTTGGTTCTAGCCAAATCACTAACTTTGGGCAAGTCATTTAAATTCTCTTTGCCTTTCTTTATCACTGGAGGTAGTTTTATTAACATGAACATAGTAAAGCACCTTTACATTTAAAAGAATTTAGTAAAAATTTGCTGTGTTTTTGTTAATGAGGACTAGCTTTATATGTAACTTACAAGCTAAATCATAGTTTAACGAACAGTTTCAGGCACAGTATCTCATTATGATTGTCACAACTTCCACAAAGTAGATAGATAGGTAATACTGTCCTCATTTCATGAAACTGAAGCAGGTAAAGAGACTTATTCCAGGTCCCATAAATAAAACCCAAGTCTTCTGGATCCCCAGTTTTATCTATCACCATGTTATCTCTGAGGTTCTTTTAACTTTAAAATTGCATCCATACCATCCACAAGATCAAGTCCTAAACTGTCTTATCAGTCTAACTTAAACAAAACATAAAAACTTCCATGCTTTCAAGAAAATTACCTTGAACTAATGTAGGCATTGAGGGCAATAACTATCCTATATGCTTTCATTAGTAACTAAAACCACACCTATCAAGTTTACTGATAATATTGCATACTTACAAAATGATAAAACATATTCTAAGTTCCCACTTATTGCTTCATTTCTCAATTCAGCTTGAGAAAATATATTATTGTCAAATGGACATCCATTTTCCTAAGGATAAAGCACATTTCAATATTATGCCTTAGCTGAAAATATTTTGAAATGCTATTCAAATTTCCTGGTTTCCCATTTATTTATACCACCACATTCTGATAATCCTTCGTTTCTAGAACAATATGTAAATCAAATAACTGAACTTCAGCAACAGTTTCAACATTCCAAATTAAATGATTATCTCCAAATTCAGATAATGTTACCCTTAGAATGCCTTCCTTCTACGAAAAATTTACTATTGATAACATTTAGAACAATCCTCTAATTTAAAATAAAATGAAAATTGAATGCACTAATCTAAAATGACATTGGGGCAGTTAGTGAAGTAAAAATAAATTTAACTTACCTGCAAATGGTTTTCATTTTCCCTAACATGATCATTTGTTTAATAATTTAAGTACAGAAGCCAAAAATTAGCTCAAATATACTTTCTGAGTCACAGTATAATAGCATAATATTAAAAACTAACCAATCAATAATAAACAATGAATAAAAATAAATTATGGTATAATCATACAATAACACAGCATGCCGGCATAAAAACTAATTGGTGGAGTTACATACTATAATGGAAAGGTGCCAAGTATAAAAAAGGAGATTTAGGGAAATAAGAATATGTAGGAAATTACTTTTTTAGTATATTTTTTTAAACAATAAAATATGTACAGGCTCAAAATACCCCGCTAAGAACTCAGAGAGGTAAAGACACTCAAGACCTAACCTCTACCTTTCAGGAGGTTGTAATTATGTAATTACTTCAAAGAAAGAAAAGAAAGCTCTAATATTTAAAAAGTCAAGGCATTATGTGAATAACCACCTAGGAACCAGATATTCTGAACAAAATATTTCTTATTAAAGTATTTGGTGCTCTGCCATATTGTCACTAATTGTATGTAGCACTTTGTTTTGAAAATGGAAAACATGGAAAGTGCAACCCTTGCTGAACTAAAAGTCAATTTCTTCAAAAAGGTCTTCCCTATTCTCATGGAGACAGGACATATTAGTTAGGAAAATAATGCTTTGGAGTCAAACAAAAAATTATTTTAAAAAAACAGAATAGTAAATATATTGAGTGTATTATGAAAATTTATATAGAAGTAAAAAGTAATATTCAAAAAATGAAAATTACAGCGGCATTACATAGTAGACTTAAGAAGCAAATAATATTTTATTTCAATATTTTCTGATATTGGCATATTGTCTTTCAACACAAAAATGCTGCTTTACTTTAAGGTTTTTTTTGTTTTAGCATATTTTTATAAAACTTTAGAAAACTACATACAAACATGAACATTTTAAGTGCTCAGCTTGACTTTTTTCTTCTTAGTCACACAAGCATTAGGGAGGCAAGACATTCTCTTCAATTATGAAATTAAAATCGCATTTGAACTCACCTGCAATACAGCACGAACTGACTTTATATTATCAAAGGATGGAAACACATAATTTACGTATGTCTCCTGATCAGGATTTACTCCCATTTCATGCATATCTTTGAGGACTTTAACTATACCTAAAAGATAAAATTTAAAAGTACAGAGATGAAGAACTTGGAATAAATTCAAAAGATCAAAAAGTTTAGTTCAGCCGAGACCGGTTTGGCTCAGTGGATGGAGCGTCCGCCTGCGGACTGAGAGGTCCCAGGTTCGATTGCGGTCAAGGGCATGTACCTTGGTTGCGGGCACATCCCGGGTGGAGGGTGTGCAGGAGGCGGCTGATCGATGTCTCTCTCTCATCGATGCTTCTAACTCTCTGTCTCTCTCCCTTCCTCTCTGTAAAAAAAACAATACAATATATTTAAAAAAAAAAAAAGTTTAGTTCATTCCACTTCTGAATCACAATCAAGAGTTCTCAGCATTTTGTTTTCCTAAAAAGAAAGCAGAAAAGCAACAGAACTGGAAAATAAGATAAGTGAAATTCTGTAATATAGAAAAGATTATAATAATGCTCCCTACTTACTTCTCAAGGTAGTCATAGAAATGAAAAGAAAACAATGTTTGAAACCCTAAAAATATTAAATGTTAATAGTAACAATGATTTAATTTTTGCTTGTTTTAAAACACTATAAAAATTATTAAAGTTTCCTTAGATATTATGTAGAATAAATGTAGCATGATTTTCTAATGTGTGAAAATGGCCAACATACTAATAACTTTATTCTGTACAAAACACTTCAACCAATCATCTACACCTCAAAGACCTCTTATTCTCTTAATCCCCCCACCCCCAAATAACGTTTATCAGGAGGACGAGTACATTCTGCTTACCAGATGACCTGTGTTACTAGCATTTATAACGTATGTTTTTCTAACCAAAACTAAAATAGGTTTAATAAGACCTGGGTTCAGTCACTCCCTCAGATAAGTTCAGTCACTCCCTCAAGGCATTCTCAGGAAGTTTACCAAAAATATTCATTTCCATAATATATTCAGGTTCTTGCTGGTGTGGCTCACTCAGCATTGTCCTATATACCAAAAGGTTACAGGTTTGATTCCCACTTGGGACGCATACAACTGATTGTTTCACTCTCACATCAGTGTCTGTCTGTCTGTCTGTCTGTCTGTCTCTCGGCATGTTCCCAAGTAAGGAATTTTTTTAAATAATATATACTCAGATGGGAAGAAACATTTGTCAGGAAGGAGAAAAAAGGTGACTGATCTGACATACCTACATCCTTTTAAAAAAATACAATTCATATTTCTTTTTTAAAAAGATCAAAATAACAATCGACTCCAAAGCTCTGTGAACTTAGAAAATCTAACCTAAGACTAATTAGTCTAATAAAAAATTCCAAATATGGTCATAAGAAAGTTTATGAATCTAGAATAAAGTTTCCACCCCAAAAAATGTATAAGAATTAAAATAATCCTGGCCAGTTTGGCTCAGTGGATAGAGCGTCAGCTAGAAGAGTTCAAACTTCTGGAAATATAAATTGTTTACCTGATCAACTTTCACCAACTATGACCATTTACTTGATTTTAAACTCTAACCAGAGCATTTACTTTATTAGGACCCAATTTCTTACTTTTTGAAAATACTCTTTATTCAAACACTTCACTCAACTGGCATTTAGGCTTTCTTATCGGCTTTCTTATATTTTACCCTTCCTATATTTTTATTTTTATAGTTTCTAAATATACCAAGAAATGTAGATGCTTAGTCATTCTGGGCTATTTCCTCTTATTCAGGCTAACTTGATAAGATTCTAAGTGATGACTTTTCCATTTGTGCCACAAAGAAATATTCTAATAACGCTCCCTACTTACCACGAGGAAATCATTGTAAGAGTCTTTGTGGCTGGTCATGGCTAAATTCGCAGCCAAAGAAATTCCAGAATTCAATAAAAATTTGATCATTCTATTGTTGAAAACTCTTGGTGCAATTTGATTTGTCCCTAAATATCTTTCTTATCCTGAATGATTTATTTCTTTCACAGGAAACATTCCTGTACATCCTCCATCAATCACTACAGCCATTATTTTCTTCTTTGTATGTGACTTTCCCTGAACAAAGAACAAACTAATTTCAGTAATAAGAATGTTAGTTGCTTACCTAACACTAAAGAAACTAGAATCTACATATTGCCATTTCCCTGTTACATGAATGAAGATTGTAGAATATGTTACTTTACTACATTTCTCAATCTCCTACAAAGAAACTAGTTTTAAAAAACTATAAAACAACTGACAATATCTTGTACTCTCAAGTTACCTTTCTCGGCTTTTCTATTTTTCCAGATAAAACCTTCACTGACTCTGGGAGGTTGGGGAATGAGTGAAAGAGGTGAAAGAGATTAAGTACAAATTGCCACTTATAAAAATAGTTACAGGGATGTAAAGTACAGCACAGGGAATAAAATAATATTTTAATAGCTATGTATAGTGTCAGATGGGTATTCACAAAGGTGATCACGTGTAAGATATATAAGTGTCTAAACATTATGTTGATACACCTGAAACTAATATATTGCAGTCAACTGTAACTGGAAGACAAATTAATTTTTTATTTATTTATTTTTTTTAATATGTTTTATTGCTTTTTTACAGATAGGAAGGGAGAGAGATAGAAAGTCAGAAACATCGATGAGAGAGACATTGATCAGCTGCCTCCTGCACGCCCCACAGTGGAGACGTGCCCGCAAGCAAGGTACATGCCCCCAACCGGACTCGAACCTGGGACCTCCCAGTCCGCAAGCCGACGCTCTATCCAGTGAACCAAACCGGTCTCGGCACGAATTAATTTTTTAAAAGACTTTCACTGATTAAAAAACTTGGTAACACTTTTTAAATATCCCTAATGCAAAAAGCAGTACCTAATTTTTAATCAATAGCTAAAAATTTTCATAAAATAAATTCAGCATAATTTACAAACATTTAGTATGGAGATGTTATGGTATCAAATAAAGGAGTATTTAAAATAGGAGGGCAGAAATCCTCACACGTAATCCCAGCACTACGACAGCTAGATGTGGAACTTAAGGTCACTGAATCTTTCTGTGGCTCTCAATTCCTTCATCAATATAATTTGAGATTTTAATAATACACTTTGTAAACCTAAATTCTAAGGTTCTTAGAAAAGAGATTCAAGACAAAAAGTCCACTTTTCTACTAGTTTGAGCTATATCTACAGAAAAAAGTTACCTGAATTTTTTTGTATGTACTAAGTAGTGAAAACATGATATCCAATTCAAGACTAGATACAATGCTATGGTTGAGGAAAGTAAAATTACCTGATGAAGAAACAAACATTTAAACAGAGGTCCCAAAAATACTTTCATTATCTGTGGAAAGGTGGACAATACTTATATGTCCACACATTTTCATGGAACAATGTAAACTTTCTGTGGTTCAAAAATATAGGTTAAAGATTACTTCTTCAAGCTTTCAGAATTGGAGGTTATGCAAAGAGTTAATCAACTAGCATATTGTTTTCCAAAGATTTTTCTAAAAAGGATTTAGAGACTTTTATAGCCAGAAACAATTAGGGAATACTTGTTTCACTATTTCCTTTAAGCCAGAAGACAGCTATATATTTAAAATAAAATTGCAATATGAAAGTCTGCTAAAAGCACTTTTTTGTTGTTTGTGCGTTCTGTTTGTCACCCAATGTCATACTAACAACTCTGCATCTCATTCTAAGCACATTACACTTCAAGATAAAATGAAAAAGACCATTTTTTGTTTCCCCAAGGGGGAAGTACTTCCGTTAAAAGCATCTTTTTATGATACTACTCGTTCTGAATTACCAATAATGCAAACCAAAGAATTAGATACTGTACTCTAAAATTTAATATTTGTTCAATTCTTATTCATATCCTATAGACATCCCATGTGTACAAGAAAAAAGTATGCTAAATGCTTAAATGTACTTAAGAACCTGAAAGACTGAACATTTCTGCCCTTCAATCAGCAGGCTGTCAGGTCATGAGTACTGATTGTGCAATAAAAGTTTTTCTGCCATTCCTATTATTGTACCTCAGCTCAGTTAAGGAGAAACAGACGGGTCCACGAAGAAAATGGCCTAATTATATATAACTTTATCTTCAATAAGACTGGGCAAACTTATTTCAAACTCTACATATAAAGTAAAAAACTAAAGAGTCTTAGAAAGATAAAAAATAATGAACTATTTATTTAAAACTATACTCCTGAGTTTGAATATCAAAATCAGAGATGAATTAAAAAATAAATTAATGTAATTAAGATGAAAGGAATGCATTACCATTTGGTTTTTTAAATGCTGATATTTTACTATGATTTAAATCAACTAAATTTTCCCAGATCTCATACTCAGGAGGAAGTATGCTTTCCCACAGAATTCAATTAGATGTGTATAGAAACTGTTACACTGGATCTCTGAACCATTATAAATCTGTAAAAGGCAAAACCTAACCTTGAACATTTTTCTCCTTCTGATGTCCAACTAGCAATGGCCAGAAATAATGAGTTCTGATAGGAAAATCTTCTTCCTGCAGAGCCTTCATTAGAGCTTTTGCCAAATCTGAAAGAGATACCATTAAATATTACAAAGCTACCTCAGAAAAACTTGTTTATGTTGGTGTCAGTTATGAGAATACAGTACCAGTTTTATTGGCTACTAAAGCACACTGCAGTGTGAACTGCAACGGACACGAATGCAGCTTGGCTTCCTTTAACTTCTTACAGTAGTCTTTCAGCTTCTCTGCAGACTAGGGGGAAAAAAAGAACACATCAGCTCCCTCTGATCTTCTGCAAATACTCTAACACTTTTGGGATGAAAAGTCTGAACCTCTCATCCTTTTTTTTCCCATCATCTTACAATATAAAAATGAAGTTTTCATAGTATTTATGTTTGGCCTAATTTCATAACAGGTCCTTATACTTTTAAAAAAATCTTATTTCACTACCTACAAGATAAAAATGGATAGAATACCGTATTCATAGTCACACAGTGCCGTAAAAAGAAACTGCCAAAGTCATTCAGACCATCTTCCTTCGATAAAGGACATGCTAATAAAACTTGCAATGCTGTATCTTCCAATTTTTCAGTGACTAAAAGCAAAATAAGGTTCATTGCATCTGGGAAGAAAACAAAGACATCCTTTGTTACTGAACTGAATAATACTTTTACACTTCAACCAATATGAAAGACAAACTTATGAACTACAAATACCAAAAGGACATAATACTATCCTTACAATATCCTAAATAATAAGGGAACACCTCCACATCAAAACATTCCAATGTATCCATTAACTCCTGATTTTTAGTTTATTAAGCTGACTTTGAATACAATGTTCCTCTATCACGACCCCCCTATTGTTAGGAAATGCCCTTGTCATCATCTAAAAACGAAAATAAAATTTATAAAACTACCTGGAATATATCTTCTTTCATATGTGACTTTGTCCAAAATTTCTGAGACATACTGAGGATACCCAGCTTTACTGAAGCTAAAGATAATCTGCAATAAGTCACGGTCCATAAGGTAAAGATCGGATTTCTCCACCTTCTCCAGAGTCTATAGTACCAGAAATTAGAAGAATAAGTCAGAAAGCAGTATTTTTAAATTAAAGCTAAATATATTAAAATACAAAAATTTTAATTAGGAACACATATCATCTAAAGATTTGGGGCTTCTTTGATAAAACAGAAATATTCTGCTTCAACACCTAGGTACCAAACTACAGGAATTCTCCTATCAATACTATTATTATCAGGATATATCTTTAAACACAGATATACACCATATTCTTCTGCTATGAGTTTATAAAAATGATTTTAAAGTATGTTTATTTATACAATAATTCATACCTGCTTAACATTGTCAATGTCACCCTTCTCAGCATACACATGCAATAAGGCTAGATATGTGTCTGGACCAGGCTCAATTCCAGCCTCTTTCATCACTGTGAGAATATTCTCGGCATTCTCCATATCTCTGTAAGTTAATTCAAAGAAAATAAAACAGGCTACCATAATACTACCAAATGTAATGTATCATTCAATCTCAAAAGTGTACCTATACTTATCAAAATTAAAAACATGGTAACACCAGAAAAGGAAAATACATATTAAAATGGTTAAAGGTTTTAGAAATAAAGATCATTAAACATCCCAAATTTTTACAGGAAATTTTTACAAAAGAGAAACCAAACTGTACAATAACTCCATAGACATTAAAGAATGTGTATTCTTTCATTAAGTGTATTACGATTCAAATTTACCTTTTTAGTAAATTATTCTTCACACCAAAAAAATATTTTCCAGGGCACTAGCAGATCAATTAATAAACTTTACAAAGTAATCAGGCCCAATTTTTAAGATTGAAGATTTTCAAATAAAAGTTTTGTGAAACTGATAAATTTAAAAATAACGATTTTTTTAAATGTGCAGGTTCTATCTCACATGCTCAAACTTTTTTTTTTGAGGAGGTTGATAAACATGATTTAAGATTTCTACACTATTTTTCTATAATTTAAACCTTGCCTAAAAATAAAACTTTAGGTTGAACATACCCAGCTCTTGCATGTCCTGTAACAAGGGAACTGAACACTGCCTCTGTGACTGGAAGATCCTTAGTTTTCATAAATCCAAGAATCTTACTGCAATAAAAAATGAAATAAAAATACTCCTTGGAATTATACATCAAAAACATTTTTTATAACATGTACAAACAAAACCCTATTCCTTAAAATTATATCAATAGTCTTGAAGTATTCTTTGTTTTTTAAGTATTCTTGTTAAAAATAATAGTAATTTTTAAAAATCTGATTGTTTCTTCTATGCTACCAATTAACCTTTAACGAGTGTAAAATTTAGTAAGGTTCATTGAATTAAAAATAAGATTGTACATTTCAATATATCCCTTATTTCCTAAACCCTCTATCCAAAAGTAGTAATAAATTTTACACAGAGAAATGTTACAACTGATTTTATATAAACCTGCGAGACAAATAAGTTTTAT
This sequence comes from Lasiurus borealis, assembly GCA_004026805.1. Taxonomy (NCBI): domain Eukaryota; kingdom Metazoa; phylum Chordata; class Mammalia; order Chiroptera; family Vespertilionidae; genus Lasiurus; species Lasiurus borealis. Next base: position 35,938 of record PVJN01016473.1, read on the forward strand.
AAATGAATACGACTTAAATAGCTAAGAACATTTCCTTTAGGAAATAATTTACATCTCAATAATTTTAAATCTCTGCTTCAATAAATTAAATTTTTAATTAAAATAACAATTGTTATTTATCTTTCATCTCTTACATAATTTTATATTGTATAGAAGTCATGTTACCACATATGCTAGATTAGAATACTTCTGAAATAATTTGTCTTATTAAAAAGAAACTCAAAAAGAGTGAAATATTCTAGGTTTAGAAGACTTAAGTATTTATTTGTTTATACATCCTATCTAATAAGAGTAACATGCAAATTAACCATCACTCCACTACACCTACAAGCCACGCCCACCAGCCAATCTGGAGCGAGTATGGCTGCAGGCACTGAACAAGCAGAAGGCTTGGTTTCCCAGGCAATGGAGGAAGCCAAGCTTTCTGCATACCCTGGCAGGCCCAGGTTTCCATTCAAGGCTACAAAGTTTCAATTAATAGAAGATAAATAAATCCCAACAAAAATGGCTGCAGCCATGGAGCTGGAAGGAGCAGGATGCTTGAGTTGCCCCCAACAATGGAGAAAGTCAAGCTGCACATCCTAGCAGGCCCAGGCCTTCACTCAAGGCTGCCCCCATGTGAATATAAGATGGCCGCCACAAGATGGCCAGCAAGTGAGGGTAGTTGTGAGGGACCAGGCCAGCAGGGGAGGTTAGCTGGGAGGGACCAGATCAGCAAGGGAGGGCAGTTGAGGATGATCAAGCCTGCAGGAGAGGGCAGTTAGGGGTGACCCAGCCAGCTGAGGAGGCAAGTAGGGTGTGACCAGGCCTGCAGGGAAGGGCAGTTGGGGGGGAACCCAGGCCTGCAGGGGAAGGCAGTTAGGGGTGAGCAGGCCTGCAAGGAAGGGCAGTTAGGGGTGACCAAGCCCACAGGGGAGGGCAGTTAAGGGCAAACAGGCTGGCAGGAGAGTGGTTAGGGGATGATGAGGCTGGCAGGCAGAAGCAGTTAGGGGCAATCAGGAAGGCAGGCAGGCAAGCAGCTGGGAGCCAGCAGTCCTGGATTGCGAGAGGGATGTCCGACTGCCCAATCCAGTCAGACATCCCTCAAAGGCTCCCTGATTGGAGAGGGTGCAGGCTGGGCTGAGGGACACATACACCCCAGTGCATGAATTTCATTCACCAGGACTCTAGTACTTTTATAGAGTTCCATACCTGGCACCTTCAATATCTCCCACATTACAATAAGCAGCAATCAACCTCTGGTATGTTACCTGTTAATGAAATAGGCCAGTTAATATTTTATAAATAACATTTCTAGTAAAGAAAAAAATAAGAGTGGACGTGACAACACAAATTTATAATAACAGCTACCTACACGATTTGGTTGAATGTTTGCTTCCTCCATTTTTGCCAAGAAGTCAGTTGGTGAAAACTTATGTTCATTTTGAAGGTAGACTTTAAGTAAAGCATTATAGTGACTTACATCATACACAGTACCTACAAATGAAATTTAAATCAGATTTTTAGAAAAGTGCTTAAAATCATATTCTTTATCACAATGAAAACGTAAATTTAACAAATAAAAAGAGTAAATGATCACTTAAGTATTTCACCTCAAACTTAGACCCTCTTATATATAAAGCCTGTCAGAACAGAGAGAGCAAGCTAAACTTGCAAGACAGTAAATACAGTTGCAAGTAACTGCCTATTCAGATATTAAGAGGTCTCTTACTTATGAAGCATAGTATTCCCTTCCTGTTAGAAAATGCTGACAATTCCCCTATATTTAAAGTGACTGAAAGATTTTTCTACATAAAACAGTTGTCACATTACAGACACTAAGATAGATAGTGGCTATAGCTATTTATACAGGTAAGACTATGCTGGTAATTCTGCTTGCTTTACTAACCAGGCTACTCAAAGATTTTGAGGATTCCAATTCCACTCCATACCCAGTTGCTGAACAGCATTTCTATTCTGCTTTTATTAATTATTTGTATTCAAATGACCTTTGTTTTCTTTCTGCAACGATCTTGCCTAAGGCTTCATTAGTTAAGGTTACCACTCAGACTTACTATACCCACTCATCACATCATGGTAATCAGACCAAACCAGTATTAATATGTTTTACTAAATTTTCATGAATTAAATACCTTTATTCACCTGTATACGGCCACCTAGGCCTATGGTCAGTGTCTGCTATCAGCTTGAGATTCAAGGGAGCAGAGACCTATTTTGTTAAATTAATATTAGGGGAATTTTTTTAAATATTATTTTATATTGATTTTTTGAGAGAGAGGAAAGGAGAGGTAGAGAAAAGAAGAAACAGCAAATGTCAATCTGCTGTCTCCTGCATGCCCAATACCAGGGACTGAGGCTCTATTGAGCCCAAAACTTGGGTACGTGCCCTGACTGGGAACTGAACCCACCACCTTTCAGTGTTTAGGATGATGCCCAAACAACTGAGCCTCACCAGCCAGGTATTATTTTTTATCTTAATACATAGACATATAAAGTGCTTTACTCTGTTTCAGGCACTTACTAAGTTCTCTGCTTATAAAGGCTCAGTTACTGTTCACAATAGCTTTGAGGCAAGCATTATTATCATCTCCGTCTTCTAGCTGAAGAAAACTGACTTTTCTTGTCTAAAGCTATATGGTTAGTGATTATAAATTTGAACATAGGTGGTCTGCCTTGAGAATACAATCTCTTAACCACTATAATACTTAAATAAAATCATGTGCAATTCAACATCTGCTTTATGATTATATAACAAGATTACCATATAGTTAACTAAACACTTATTTTTTATTAAGTGTAATATGCACAAAGATGTTCCTAGCAAAGAGGGAAACAAACATGTTATGGATTCCACTCTCAAACATGATATAGAAGAAAGGCATGTTTGTGAACAATTATACTACAAAGTAATGTGTCTATCTTACTATTGAGGTGTTAACATTATGACTATGTAAGGGTTTTTTTGTATTTTAGCACATAACTTTTCAAATATTTCTCCCAGTTCAACATGTTTTTTTATAAAGTATGTGACTTATTGACATATAGATATTTCTAGTTTTTATGGTCAATTCTTTATCTTCACTTTTCTGTTTTCACTTAGAAAACTCTTCTCCATTCTGAAATATATTTATTTCATATCCACTTTTAAAAACTTAAAAAAATGAATCTGTTATCAAAATTAATTCTAGATGAATTCAAAACTCTCAGGGGAAGCTTTGTCTTTATTCTATAGTTCATATAAGTGCTCTACATCACTTGAAGGATATTCCTAGGTATTTTATATATTTGTGACTATACCTGAATACTTTTATCTAGTTTAGCTTCTAACTATGAAAAGTTATGGATTCTTGACCATTGAATATTTCCAACTATTTTACTGTCAGTTAATTTTCTGGAATTTTATAGGTAAATAAGCACATCATCTAAAAAACAGTAATTTACAGTATTGTTTCACATCTTATTTTATTGCCATTATAACATGATATTTATTAGTTGTTGGCTTTAGATTTTAACATGTTAAAGAAATACCCATTTATTCTTTAAATTTTTTTTACATCAGGAATGAACATTCGATTTTATCAAATGGTCTTTTAAGCTACTTTTTTTGGAATAGGTACTATGTTTACAGTTCAAAGTTTAAAGTGTTTTGTATGCACATAAACATTCTTCTTCAAAATGGTAGCAGTTATACACACTAATCTGCACCTTAATTTTTTTATATTTTGAAAAACACCCTACATTAGTATATGAAAAACTCCTCAAGTTACACAATATTTTATGGATACTTCATAATTTAATCAATCTCCTACTGAGGGACATTAAAATTGGAACAAATTTCTTACTATTACAAACTACAATGAAGAATATCCTTCTGTAAATGAGAGTATATCTGTATTTAAATTCAAACAAATGAAACTGCTTAGTGAAATGTATGTGCATTTATATCTTTGACAGATCTAAGTCTTTTGCATTTCATTATTTTGCTTTTTAGTTTACCATTAAAGTAAAACTTGATATGAAAAATTATTTTATTCTTAATGCCCCTAGATGTCACTATAACTCACTGAATAAATCACATTGTAAAAAATTTGTGAGCCCTTGTATAAAATTATAGTTTATTTAAAGAAATTATATTTTTAATACATGTTAGTGATTTTAGAGAGAGAGGGAGAGATAGATAGAAACATCAATGATGAGAGAGAATCACTGATTGGCTGCTTCCTGCATGCCCTCTACTGGGGATCAAGCCTGCAACCCAGGCATGTGCCCTTGGCCAGAATCGAACCTGGAACCATTCAGTCCACAGACCGACACTCTCTCCACTGAGGGCTAAAGAAATTATTTTTTAACTAAAGGAAAAAAATATTTTCACCTTTTATACACACCACATATTTAAGTAATCATACCCAATTCCTGAAGTTTGTCCCATATCCTATGAGCTAATTCTGTCCTCTCTGAGAGCTTTAGTTCAGGCAGGAGAGAACCACAGCTGCGCAGCAGAAGCAAGGCATGATTACCACCTGGGGAACCTATGAAAAAAGATTAATGGGTAACGTTTAACAGAGTATCAATATCATATAGATAAATATCAAATCTTAAACTGAAATCTAAAAATATTCAAAACTCTCTTGCCTCTATAAAGATAATATAAAAGAAACTACCCATAAATTGGAAAAATCCTACCCTAATCCACAAGTATAATTTATAATGTTACTAAATGTTCTAAGTTTTTAAAAATTAGTCTGCTTTCTTAAGGCAACTAAGGTTATGAATCTGTAATCTGAAAGACTATAGAATACAAAAATACAAGGAACCTAATTTATAAGCAGTGCTTACTGCAATTCAAAGGCTAAGTTTCTCAGTATCTTATGAAATAACACAAAGTAGTACAACTAAAACCCAAAGATATCAATTTTAGGTTTATAAATAGTTACAAGATAATATCAACTTTCTTCTCCCTTTTTCCATATCCTTTGTCAAAATGTCCCTGAAAGCTGATTTTAAAACAAAAACTAAAATAAACCACTAATTGTTTGATTCCATTTACATAAAGTATCCAGAATAACATACAGTATCTACATAAACAGAGAGTACACTAGTGGTTTCCTAGAACTGGAAGAGATGGGAAGGTTTGGGAGCTGATGGGGGTATGAAAGTTTCTTTTTGGGGTGATAGAAACATTCTGAAATTGTGGTGATAGTTATACAATTCTGAATGAATCAAAAAAGAGAAAATGAAAAACACCATTCAAATGCATATTAATTATAACTGACACTTTTTTGGTATCCCTTTTCATTAAACTCTATGTCTTAACATGACCAAAATCCATGGACGGGCTTTAGGTAAGCTGGTGAATGCTCTGAAACTACGAATAAAATTATGTGTGTATGTGGGCTTCTTTTGTGTGTGGAAGGGGATAGGGAAGTAGAGAGCTTACAAGCTTTCATCAAATTATCAAGTTGCATAAGTAATTCAAATAAATTCTAATAGCTAAGTGAAAGGGGAAGAGAAATAATAAAAGGGAAATGATTAACAGTGTTCTTGGGAATCTGTCATTTGTGATTATTTTAGGTAAAGCTGACACTAAACAAGAGAAAATAAGAAAAACTAATACCTTCCAAGAAAATTTACTACTAAAAGTGACTCTTTTATAAACTGTGAAAAACAAAAAGGCAATTTTTATGATTTTGAAAAAACACCTGAAACAAATGTCTTAGTTACTCAAGTTTGCTCTAATGAGCTGGAAAGACAGAAAGATAACAAATCAAATCAAATCAAATCATGATCACTAGAAATAACAAATAAGATTAAAAGTATCAAAGAGCTTGCCCACAAACAAGTACTTATTTAAAGTCCAACTTTTTAAACAGAAAAGTTTGAAATACCTGAGTGACAGGTATTATCAAAGACTTTTTGCAGAAGAGACTTTGGGATGCGGCCAGTTCTTCGGACAGAATTATCTAATCTCATAAGAGCCCAATCAAACTGGCTGGCACTCCTTCTTTGAGAAGTGGACTCCTCTTGAAGATAATTCTTTTTTTCAGCAGCAATGGCACACAGCCTGGCTTGGCTCAGTAGTCCTCTATAAAATGAAACACAATTAATAATAAATTAAGTCAACTACTACCCATATAGGTCATCTTTTTGAGCAAAATTTATACAAAACTTTTTTATTAGTTACTAAATACATAAATTCATAGCACAATAGCATTTTGCTCAGAGAAGTTTAAACTGGTAGGCAAGAAAGTTTGACTATTGCTTTAAATAAAATCAGACACACATACAAATTATATGCAAAGTAAGTATTTTGACGCATTAGTGCA
>PVJN01016474.1:0-42316 GCA_004026805.1 Lasiurus borealis
TGGATCTGGGGTTTAGTGTCGTAGGATAAGGGGTTCAATGCCGTTGGGAGTCTCCGTTTCCCTCCCGTCAGAGAAAGCCAGCCAGGTACTCGGGCACCCACTCTCCCAGCGCGCGCGTCTCCGTACCTCAGCTTTTTGCAGTTCCTTTGGGTGTCTGTGAGCCCCTCTCTTTCCTTCTAGCTGTAGAACTTCCACTCAGGCAGCTTTCCTGTGGTTCTGGATGATGTCTGTTCTGTCTTTTAGTTGTAGTTTTGAAATTGTTGTGCGAGGCAGCAGTGTAGGTGTTTACCTATGCCGCCATCTTGGCTCCTCCCTTTTTAAATAGGACTTTTCCTATCTTTTTACTTACAGTCTTTTTGTGTACTACTATTTAAATATTTCTTGTAAAAAGTATGTTAGTTTTTAAAATGCAGTCTAAGAATCTTTGTCTTTAAATGTTGAGTTTGTTTGGATTTGGTGTAAGTACTAGCATATTTACATTTGTATCTACAATCTTATTTTATACTATAGGTCCAGTCCACAAAATCATGCATGGGTAGGGTCCCTAGTGGCTGCTGGCTACCAGCTGGGGCCTCTTTTCATTTTGTGCCGCCCCTGGTGGTCAGCACACCTCATAGTGAGCCATCAACTCCTGGTTGGTCAAACTCCTGAGGGAACACTTTGCATATTTGGCTTTTATAGATATAGATTTCTATTTGTCCAACTTTTAAAATATTTTTCCCTATTCTTTCATATTTAAGGTATTTTTTTCATTTAATTGTTATACCATTTTATTCTTAATAATACATTTTAGAAGTATTCCTTTATGTGATATTCTATTAATTTAATAAGAATGTGAATAGTAGTAATAAATACTGAATTGGTGGTTGCCATGCTAGGCAGTATAAATTGCACTACACTGTTTTCCTCTTTAATATGGAAAATTTTAATATCTAATCATATTTAAAAAATTTTATGCTTCAATAGATATAATCAAGAAAGTGAAAAATCAACCCATCCAGAATGGGAGAAAATAATAACATATTATATATGTGATAATGTACTTGTATGCCTAATACATTAAAAAATTATATCTCTCTATGTGTAAAGCCAGCAACCAGAATGCAGAACATGTGTGGCAATGTTCATAAAAGCCAAAATGTGGAAACAACCAAAATGTTCATAAACTGATCAATGGGTAAATAAATGAAGTATATCCATACATAGACTATTTGGGACAACACAGGGGTTCTGTAATAAATAAAACCAAAGATAACCTCACAGGATGATCTGACCATAAAATTCTTAACTGCTAAGGTCATGGTGAGTAGTCATGCTTCATGCTTACAAAAAGGTTTATCTGTGATATAAGCAAGCCCCGTTCATTGTTTTTGTGTGTATAGGTTTAAAATGTCAGATTAATCCTCTTTTTCAGACTCCTCAAAGGTATAACTGCCCTCAAGGGATCACATAATCTTGTTAACTATCATGTAATCTTCCTTATGCTACCTCCTTAATTCCAAATATATAAAGGAGACTGCAAAACAGTCATTCTCAGGAACATTTGCTTCCTGGCATGGTGACTGTTTTGTTCAAATAACCACTTACAAAAATTGAGGTTAGTTGCTGTGGTTCAGTTGGTTGGCCATCGTCCTTTGTACTGGGAGGCTGCTGGTTCAATTCGCAGTCAGGTCACATGCTGCTCTCATATCAATGTCTCTCCCTCTTTCCCTCTCTCTCTTAAAAATAAATATTTAAAATTCTCTATGGGTTTGGACATTTCTTAAGTTGATGCTATTACTCAGCAATACAAAGCTATCACATACTTGAAACTCAAAAATATGCTAAGTGAAAGAAGCCACTTGCAAATATCATGATTCCATTTGTCTGAAATATCCAAAACATGGTAATTTATAGGATAGAGAGTAGATTGATGGTTGTATAGGTCAGGGGGATGGGGAATGATTTTTAAGACATATGAGATTCTTTTTCATCTGGTGAAAATGTCATAAATTTAGATTATAAGGATAGTTTCATTACTCTCTAACATACTATCTATATTTGATGTTAATATATTAACCATTGAATTTTATGATATGTAAAATATATACTACTAGAGGCCTGGTGCACTAATTTGTGCATGGGTGGGGTCCCTTGGCCTGGCTGGGGATTGGAGCTAATGGGGGCCCTCTCACCCAGTCATGATCAGAGGCGGCTAGCTGTGGGGAGGGACTGCAGGAGGTTTGTTGGCCACAGAAGGTTGGCTATGGGAGTGCACTGACCACCAGTGGCAGCTCCTGCATTGAGCATCTGCCCCAGGGTGATCAGTGTGTGTGACCAGTTGACCGGTTGTTGTGTCAACCGGTCATTACGGTTGCTTAGGTTTTTAGATATATAGATTGTAAAATATGTTAAAATAATTATAATAAAAATAATTTTTTAAAGTAGAAAGTTGTTGTAAATGTAAGAACATCCAAACCAATGGAGAATTCTTGAGTTTATTAGAACTAAACTAATGATATATATTAGGAACAAGATGTCAAATGACCCAATGAATAATAGTTTTGCAGCTACCTTTATGCATTTGAGTTTAAGAGGAAAACAAAGTAAGATTACATGAAGTTGCATGAAGCAAAGAAGGGAATGGATTACAGGATACAGTTAATAAGATTATGTGCTCTCATGAGAGTTAAAGCCCCTCCCCCGTTTAAAAATACATTTTTATTGATTTGAGAGACAAAGAGAGAGGAAGAGAGATTGAAAAATCAATGACAAGAGAGAATCATCAATCACTGCCTCCACCATGCCCCCAACCGGCATGTCCCTGGAATGGGAATCAAACCATGGCTTTCTGGTTCACAGGTCAATGCTCAACTACTGAGACACGTCAGCCAGGCAGTGCAGCTTTTGAGGGGTATTATTCCTGGTATTTGAAAGGAGTATTAACCTAGATGCACAAGAACAATGGGCAGGGCTGGTGTAAAACCTTTCAGTAAATAATTTATAGGCCTGGAGCATGACTACTCATCATGACCTTCCCACTTAGGAATTTATGATCAGATCACTCTGTGAAGTACTTTCCATGGAATCCCTTTTTTTTGTCCACAAGATTTATAGTTTCTTAAATGTTTGACATTAAATTGAAATACTTTATGCAACTTCTTGAATTGTTCATTTCTTCATTCTATGAGTTCTAACATATTTTTATAAACATGTCCCTGTAGTGACTAATATAACTTTGTGTACAAGAAAATTGTTGCAGTAATTAATTACATGTTCAATTAGGTTAAATGCAACTTTGAAATTATTGTCTGGTTGAAAATAAAAGTAGATTTAAATTGGTTAAAGCATGTTAATAATTTCAAAATTAATCTCTCAGTATGGGATGAAACCTGTACTCTTCATTGACAAAATAATCTATAAATACTATTAAAATTGTGGTACTTACAATGGGTCATTAATGACTGTCTTCAATGCATTGAGTAAATCTGCAGTAGACATGGTGTTGAAGTCCATTCTGACAGCTGCTCCCTTGGTCTTCATGTGAGCAATGTTATCAGGTTGATCGGCAAACATAGGGATGCCCACCATAGGGATCCCATGGTAGATCGCCTCATAGATGCCATTGGTTCCACCATGAGTTATAAAGGCTTTGGTTTTTGGATGGCCTAGAATTGGGTGAATTTCAGTAAATTAGTAATTACTAGAGGCTCAGTTCATGAAATTTGTACACAGAGAGGGGGTTGTCCTTCAGCCTAGCCAGCTCCCTCTCCAATCTGAGATCCCTTGAAGGATGTCTGACTGCCCGTTTAGGCCCAATCCTAAAAGGGAAGTTGGACATCCCTGTCACAATCCAAGACTGCTGGCTCCCAGATGCTCACCTGCCTGTCTTCCTGATTGCCCTTAATCGATTCTGCCTGCCAGCCTGATCACCCCCTAACCACTCCCCTGCCAGCCTGATTGCTGCCTGACTGCTCCCCTGCCAGCCTGTTTGCCTCTAACTGCCCTCCCTGCAGGCCTGGTCACCTCTAACTGCCCACCCCTGCAGGCTTGATCACCCCCAACTGCCCTCCCTTGCAGGCCTGGTCCCTGCCACTGCCCTCCACTGCTGGCCATCATGTGTGGCTTGTATCCACATAAGGGCAATCATTTTGTGTGTTAGAGTGCATTTTACTCTTTTATTAGATAGGATAGAGGCCTGGTGCATGGGTGCAGGCCAGGTGGTTTGCTCTGAAGGGTGTCCCAGATCAGGGTGGGGGTTTCCTTGGGGCATGGGGTGCCTGTGTGAGGGGCCTTTGGTGGTTTGCAGGCCAGACACGCCCTCTGATGACCCAAGAGGAGGCCCTAGTATCTGAGATTTATCTTCTACAATTGAAATTTTGTAGCCTGGAGCAGAACCAAGCCTTCTACACTCACAGCCATTGAAACTTTGTTGCCTTAAGTGGAGGCCTGGGCTGACCAGGGTTTTCCGAAAGCGTGGCTTCCCCCATTGGCAGAGGCTACCCAAGCCTCCTTCCTGTTCTTCATATGGCTGTAACCATCTTGACTGGGTTAATTTGCATACCTCCTCTGATGGGCTGATGGGTGTGGCTGATGGACGTGGCTTGTCGGTGTAGTGGAGGTATGGTCAATTTGCATATTACTCCTTTATTAGATAGGCTAAATCTTAGAAATAAAATGAGAGTTGGGCAAGAAGAGCATTTAGGCACTGTATTTTAGATGACAGGTTATTATACACATGAAACTGCATTAAAATGTATTTTAGATCTCAGAGGAAGAAGAACTTTAGTTGCTGAAGAGGTAAATAGATACTGGTATAGCATTGTGACTTAAAAAGTGAATACAAGATTGCTGGGTAGACAAGTTGAAAGAGAACATTCTGCAAGGTGTGTGTGCTGGGTTGAGAGTGTCAATGGGGAAAAAAGGGACATCTATAATACTTTCAACAATAACGATACATTTGAAAAAAAGAAAGAGAAAATTATGGATAAAAAATAGCATGTGCAGATAAAAGGAAAAAAGAAAGGGAGGTGACATGTTAGAACATATTCTCTTAAATAAATAGTGAAGTCATCAAGTATTACATGCGGGCCATCCAGGCAGCAGGAAATGTGAGTGTGGTGACTCTGGAGTCAGAAAAAGAACAGACCACACTTTATTGTGAAATGTGTGGTCACTTCATGAAAAAGATTATGGCTATTTCTCTACTGAAAATGGAGTCACTGAAAATAAAAGAGGTGCCTTTAATTGCAGTGAATGAATACCCATACAGAAGCAGAAAAAATAGAAGAAAGAAGGGAGAAGTAGGGGGCAGAGTGGTAGTTATTGAAAAATTTCTCATAAGAAATAATTACACCTGAAATAAAGATCTTTGATTTCAGACATAAGGGAGGAGATGGTCTATAAAAAATATTAGCTTTTATATGTTATCCTTTTTCCTCAGGCCTGGCAAACAAATATAAGGAAATTAAGTTTTATTTTTGAGTTTTTCTAAAATAAATGTTCAGTAAATTTGTTTCTTTTTGAAGCATTACCACTTTCTTTGGAGTTATTGTTATTTTAGTGTTTGTTTTTCAGTCTCACCAAGAAGGTCATTCTGGGGAATCCATTTATAGAGCCGAGTATTTGGCCCTAAAGTATCTGGTTTCTTGCCATCAAACCGCCATAGAACCTGTTAAAGTAAAGAAAATATTTTATTCCATGAGTTGAACTAAAGGCATAGCATGTTCATATTAAAAAGAAATTAAGAGATAATCTAGTTAAAGCCATTTATAGATAAGTAATAAGGACAAGAGATTTAAAATGAGAACTATTATAACATTGGTATAATAGAAATACCCACATTTTATGTGTTTATTTTTATATTCAATCAAACATGAATGCAGTAATGATATTGAACACATACCGCTATACTAATAAGATCATCAGAGATGAATTGAAGTATTTAAAAATTTTTAGGCATGGCCAGCATCGCTCAGTAGTTGAGCGTTGACCCATGAACCAGGAGGTCATGGTGTAATTCCTGGTAAAGGCACCTGCCAGATTTGTGGGTATGTGGAAGGCAGCTGATCAATGATTCTCATCATTGATGTTTCTATCTCTCTCTCTCTCCCACTCCCTTCCTCTGTAAAATCAATAGAAATGTATATAAAAAATTAATTCTAATCATTATAATTCTAGTGCAAAAAAGTAGGTATTTACTATACATCCTATATAATAAAACCATAATATGCAAATTAACCAAACGATGGAACAACTGGCGGAACCCCTGGTTGCTATGATGTGCACTGACCACTACAGGGAAAACTCTCAATGCAGGAGCTGCCCCTTGGTGGTCAGTGTGCTCCCACAGGGGGAGCACTGCTCAGCCAGAAGCCAGGATCAGGCCTGGCAGGCCCAGCGGTGGTGGTGGAGCCACTCCCACCCCCACAGCCATGCTTAGGAGTAGCAAGCTGAGCGGTAAGGAGCAGCACACAGGCAGGCAATAAGGAGTGAGGGATCCTGGATTGCAAGAGGAACTCCCTAAGCCTGCAGTTGAACATCTCCCAAGGGCTCCCGGACTATGAGAGGGCACAGTCTAGGCTGAGGCCCCCATGTCCTGCCCCACCTCCAACCTCCGTGCTGGAGTTTCATGCATCAGGCCTCTAGTTTATAATTTCTCTCATTTTGCCATGTAATATTAACCTATATTTTAAAGTATTACAGAAGGGAGTTTTCTTATATCTACTTGTCTCATAAGTTAATATATATATATATATATATATATATATATATATATATATACACATATATATATATATTATTGACTTTTCATAGAGAGGAAGGAAGAGGGATAGAGAGCTAGAAACAATGATGAGAGAGAGACATCAATCAGCCGCCTCCTGCACGCCCCCTTCTGGGGATGTGCCCACAACCAAGATACATGCCCTTGACCGGAATCGAACCTGGGACCCTTCAGTCCGCAGGCCAACGCTGTATCCATTAAGCCAATCCAGTTTCGGCATGTCATTTTTTTACATCAAACATTTAATTTTAGCTGAAACCAGTTTGGCTCAGTGGATAGAGCGTCGGCCTGCGGACTGAGAAGTCCCAGATTCGATTCCAGTCAAGGGCATATACATTGGTTGCAGACGCATCTCCAGTAGGGGGCGTGCAGGAGGCAGCTGTTCAATGTCTCTCTCATTGATGTTTGTAACTTTCTATCCCTCTCCTTTCCTCTCTGTGAAAAATCAATAAAATATATTAAAAAAAATTTAACTTTATTTTCACTTTTTTCTGTTTTATTTGTCTAAAGTCGCCAATTAATTTTTTTATACTTTTTCTTTTTTATTGAATTTATTGGGTGACACTGATTAACCAAATTATACAAGTTTTAGGTGTACAGTTCTACAACACATCCTCTGTACAGTGTATTGTGTGTTCACCACTACAAGTCAAGTTTCTGCCCATCACTATTTGTCCATTCTATGCCCTCCTCTACCTCTCCTCATCCCCATCCCCTCTGAAATCACCACACTGTTGTCTGTTTCCATGAGTTTTTCCATTTTTTCCTTTTTTTTTCTCAATCCTGCCAGTCCTCTCTCCCCTTGTCCCCCATTTTGGGCCTAAACGGGCAGTTGGATATCCCTCTCACAATCCAGGACTGCTGATTCCCAACTGGTTACCTGCCTGCCTTCCTGATTGCCCCTAACTACTTCTGCCTGCCTGCCTGATCACCCCCTAACCACTCCCTGCCAGCCTGATTGATGCCTAACTGCTTCCTTGCCAGCCTGTTTGTCTCTAACTGCCTTCCCCTTCAGGCCTGATCACCTCTAACTGCTCTCCTCTGCAGGCTTGATCATCACAACTGCCTTCCTTTGCATGCCTGGTCCCTTCCAACCATTTTCTTCTGCTGGCCTGATCATCCACAATTGCCCTCCCTTGTTGGCCTGGTTCCCTGTTACCTTCCTCTGCTGGGCATCTTTTGTTGGCCCTCTTGTGTCCATATGAAGGCAGGATCTTTGACCACATGAGGACAGCCATCTTGTGTGTTGGAGTGATGCTCAATCTGCCTATTATTCTTTTATTAGAAAGGATAGAGGCCTGGTGCATGGGTGGGGGGTAGTTGGTTTGCCCAGATTAGGGTGGGAGTTCCCTTGGAGCATGGAATGGCCTGGGCGAGGGTCTCTGTTGGTTTGCAGGCTGGCCATGCCTCCCCACCCGTGACCCAAGCAGAGGCCCTGGTATCTGGGATTTATTCATCTTCTTTAATTGAAACTTTGTAGCCTGGAGTGTAACCAAGTCTTCTGTTTGCTCCATGGCGGCAGCCATTTCTGTTGGGATTTATTTATCTTCTATAATTGAAACTTTGTGAAGGTTAGGGCTGTGGGAGCTTGGCTTACTGCATCACCAGGGCAAGTCTAGCCTCCTCCTCTCTCCAGGTCTGTGGCTGCTGCCATTTTTGTTGGGAATTATTTATCTTCTATAGTTGAAACTTTGTAACCTAGAGTGAAGGCCTGGGCTGTCTAGGATGTGCAGAAAGCTTGGCTTCCTTCATCACTGGGGAAACCCAAGCCTCTCTCCTGCTCTCTGTGTGGCTGCACCTATCTTGGTTGGGTTAATTTGCATACTCACTCGATTGGCTTGTGGGTGTGGCTTGTGGGTATAATGGAGTGATGGTTTGCATATTACTGTTTTATTAGGGTAGTTGTTGAAAAAAATTTAAAATTGTGATGATGATAAAGTTTTTTCAACTAAATGTTACACTTCCAGGACACATTATATAGCATGGACAGCACTGATTACTATGGGAACTATAGCTAAGCTATTTTTATATCCAGGAAAAAAAAGATTCAGATTCTGGAATTCTCATAAATATCAGCAGTTTTCATAAGCTGGATTATAATTTACTAGTGCTTAACATCTATTGTTATGTGAATATTTAACATAACTTTAGTAGCAGTATATTTTTCAGCAAAAATTAGCAAAGGCTATCAACAGAAATTACATCAGTTAGGAAACAAAAGCAGTTCATAAATGCCCAAAGACTGCAGGTATATTCTATCAATATATTGGAAGATATCTTACTATTCTGTTTTATGGGAAATGGGGCACTTGAACTTTTCTGTACTGGGCTTACTTCTACTGGACTCCTCATATAGTCCCCACTCCTTCCTCAACTATTATTCTGAAGTGTTAGAAGAGAGATTTTTGGGAGCCATACTTTATAAAACAGTCACCTTAATGTAGATCCACCACCACCCCTCCACTTTGAATTTATCTTCTAACCATTTTTATAGGACTCAGTCAACCAGATCATGACAACTTTTCTTTATAGGTACCTACTGGCTGGCTTGGGTACCTAGATCCAGCTTAATGAGTCCTGGCTATTTTTTTCTCTGAATAGCACCCAGAAATCATACTGAATAGGCCTATTTCAAAAATTAGGGAAGTAAATGTGGCCTGGATTACTCAGCAAACCTAAAATGGCATGACTTCTTTCAGACTGTCATCAATTCCTGCTTAACATTGCTGTTAGAATTTTACTCCTTTCTGAGAACATGTAGTGTGTCCTGTGTCTTCAGGAATCCTGCACTGAGATAGAGCATACGACAGGGAAGAGTTTGGTGATTTTGGTACCCTCCTGCAATATCACTGTAACACCAAACTGTAATTGTACCTCTTAAGTATATTTCATTCTAATCACAATGTTAATGCCAAAATTAATGTTAAACACAACCTTTGTACTTTAGCATCTGCCTTGTATACTAGTATTTTGGCTTGAATTCATGGCTGAGATAAATAGGAGCTATCATAATGGCTTACATGTCACACAGAAAATTTATGAAATTAGCGCCTAGATAGCTGTGCATATTAAGATGCTTAGTCTAACCTTTTGGGGAATCTGGGCAAGGGCTGATGCAATCACATTGGCTTTTTCTTCTGATATGTTTCTGACCATTGATCCCAAAGTAAACACGACAATACCATGTTTTCCAGAGCTCTGGACAAACTCTTCCATCTCCTGTAAAGAAAAAAAATTGCTCCATCACAAAAGAGTAATAATGCCATAGAAAGGAATGCTTTCAAACAACTATCGAGAGAAATCAAGTATTATCTGGAGTTCTGAGTACTTCTTTTTTTTACAAGTTGTGCTAAAATATACATAACATAATATATACCATCTTAAGAGTTCCTAAGTGTACAGTTCAGTAATACATATATTCACATCATTGCACAACCAAACTGTAGAATTTCTTTATCTTGCAAAACTGCAACTGTACCCATTATGCAATAATTCCATTTTCACTGGTCCCTGGTAACCATGATTCTATTTTCCATTTCTGTTTACTAGACCAGTCTGGATACATAATATAACTGGAATCATACAGCGTTTGCCTTTTGTTGGTGACTCACTTCATTTAACATGATATCCTCAAGCTTCATCCATGTGTTAGAATTTCTTTCCATTTTAAGCCTGGGTAAAATTGCATTGTATGTAAATATGCATTTTGCTTATTGATTCTTCTGTCAATGGGCTCTTGGGTTAATTCAACTTTTGAGTTGTATATAGTGATGCTATGAATGTGAATGTGCAAATATTTTATTGAGATCATGATTTTAATTCTTTTTGCATATATACCAAATAGTGGAATTGCCAGACCATATGGTAATCCTACTCTTACTTTTTTGGAAGAATCTCCATAGTAGTTGCCTTTTTTTTTTTTTAACCAATTCATTATTTCTGTTCCTGTGGAAAAATGCATGGTATATGAGATTGATTTCCTTTATCATATATATTTTTGTAAGAAATATATATATATCTCCTATATAATAAAAGAGCAGTATACAAATTAACCACTATTCCATTATACACACAAAGCTACACCCAGCAAATCAGGAGGGAGTATGCATATTAACCCAACCAAGATGGCTACAGCCACAGAGAGAGCAAGAGGGAGGCTTGTGTTTCCCTGGCATTGGAGGAAGCCATGCTTTTCATACACCCTGGCTGGCCCAGGCCTCCACTCCAAGCTTCATAGTTTCAATTATAAAAGATAAATAAATCCCAATATAAATGGCTGCCGCCATGGATTGAGCAGAAGGCTTGGCTCCACTCCAGGCTATAAAGTTTCAATTGTAGAAGATAAATTAATCCCAGATTAAAGGGCCTCCACTTAGGCTGGCCTTCAAACCACCACAGGTCCCTCGCCCAGGCTGCCCCTACCCTGATCTGGGAACCCCTACCCTGATCTGGGACACCCTTCAGAGAAAACCAGATGGCCCCCACCAAGCCTCTATCTTATCTAATAAAAGTTTAATATGCAGATTACCATCACTCCAACACACAATATGGCTGCCCCCATGTGGTCAAAGATCCTGCCCCCATATGGATACAAGATGGCCACCACAAGATGGCCAGTAGGCGATGGAAGCTGGGAGAGACCAGGCCTGCAAGAGAGGGCAATAGAGGGGGCAATCAAGCCTGCAGGGGAACAAGTTAGGGGTGACCATGCCTGCAGGGGAGGGCAGTTAGGGGTGACCAGGCCCATAGGGGAGGGCAGTTAGGGACAAACAGGTTGGCAGGAGAGGTCAGTTGGAGTGGTTAGGTGGTGATCAGGCTGGCAGGCAGAGTGGTTAGAGGCTATCAGGAAGGCAGGGAGGTGAGCAGTTGGGAGCCAGCAGTCCTAGATTATGAGAGGGTTGTCTGATTGCCTGTTTAGGCCGGATCCCTACTGGGATCAGTTGGACATCCCTCCAGTGGTCCCAGATTGGAGAGGGTGCAGGCTGGGCTGACGAACCCCCCACCCCTGTGTATGGATTTTGTGCACTGGGCCTTTAGTATGTGTGTATTCATACACACACACACACACACACACACACACACACATACACACACACACACACACGCAATAGAGGGGCCCAGTGAATGGAAATTCATGCACTGGAGGGGGGTTCCTCAGCCTGGCCTGGCCCTCTCACAGTCTGGGAGCCCTCAAAGATGGGAGGCAACCTGGAAATCATGGGAAGGCGACACCCCCATCATACCTCTGCTGCTGTCATTGCGGGCAGTATAAGCCTTGGCTGGCCCTGGTTACCTGATCCTCATGTGACCGTGGGTACCTGGACAGCCACCATCCAAGGCTTGCCTGCAGCTTGGGCCAGTCCTGGGTAGCTAGGCTGCTGACATCTGAGGCTTGCCTGGGTCTCAGGCTGGCCCTGGGTGCTGGGTGGCTGAGGGGACTTGGGGACTCTGAAGGCAGGCTCTTGGAGTGGGCTGGACCTGCCTGCTGCCCCAGCAGGGCTGAGGGGACTGGATGCCACCATCTTGTAGCTGTGGGTGCTCCATCTTTGTGAGGATGTGATGGTAAATAGCATGTCCCTCTTTATTATATAGGATATATGTATATATCCTATCTATATGTTTCATATACATATATCATCTCTCTATATACATAGATATCTCACCAAGAAATGAAATAGAGCCAGTACACAGTAGTTGGACAATTTTATATGACTATTTATAATGTTTTTATTACTAATATAGACTCTTGGAAGGGAGCCACATAGCAGTTCTGAATTCACTTTTTATTCTTTATCATTATAGTTTTACACAATCACTTCTGTTTCATTTAAGGCAAGTTTTCTATATTATTTTAGCTGAGTCATTAGTGTTTTATTTACCTAAGAATTATGACTGGGATCACTATGTAACTTTCTCTCTCATTTCTGTAATACTTTGTTACAGTTTTCTAAGTACTTCTTCTGAGTCACTTTTGAATGGCTAGAAGTTAAGGGTAGTTGATATTCAGGAATGTGGTATAATCGTTTGGAATGTCCTTGAAATAGTCCTAAGAATCCTATATATGTAATATAGAATTATATATGTATAGTTCCATATTTGATTGACCATATTTATGTCCTTATACATATGACATCTGAAGTCATATTGTGAAATTAATTTATCATTAGAAAATAATAAGAGTGATTTGCTTTGAGGGACTCCATTATCACTTTACCAAGTTCTCCATGGAGCACATAATTACAGGGAGAAGGTACATCAGGGCTGAAACCCTTTTGCATAGGTCATTTTCTCCTGTTTAAATATCTGTTAAAGTCAGATTTTGTTTGAAAATAATTTTGAGATGTGAGTCCCTAATCCTTGCCAATATTTATAATTTCATTTCTTTTGATACTGGCGTGATTACTCTTCCCCCCCAAAATGAAGTGTTGATGATCCAAGTGTTTCCTAGATCTTTTGTTAAAACTCATATTCATACCTTTTTTTTGTCCCTTCTGTTTTAAATTTGTTATTTGTTTTTTGTATCTTTAAAAATAATAAAAGACCTTCCAAAATAAAACTATAGTATTTTCCAAAAATGTCATTGTCATAAAGTATTTTTTTGAAATGGTGCATTTATGTGTAAAAAAAGTAGCATAAAACATTTCAGACTTTGTCCATGCAGACTAAATAATGTTTCAGCCATTCTTTTCTCTTTCTTTCTTTCTTTCTTTCTTTCTTTCTTTCTTTCTTTCTTTCTTTCTTTCTTTCTTTCTTTCCTTCTTCTTCTTCTTCTTCTTCTTCTTCTTCTTCTTCTTCTTCTTCTTCTTCTTCTTCTTCTTCTTTTAAAAATATATTATATTGATTTTTTATAGAGAGGAAGGGTTAGAGATAGTTAGAAACATCGATCAGCTGGCTCCTGCATGCCCTCTACTGGGGATGTGCCTGTAACCAAGCTACATGACCTTGACCAGAATCAAACCTGGATCTTTCAGTCCACAGGCCAACGCTCTATCCTCTGAGCCAAACCGGTTTCGGCTTGGCCATTCTTTAAAGTTTTAATTTATTATGATGCTGTTTAGTTTCAATATGAAAGTCACTCAACATTCTTATCATTCACATGGTGCATCTAGTTAAGGTGTAGGGTTCCTTTGACCTGTAGCAATATTTAAAGCCCCTGCCGCTACTTAGCAGTTCCCTCTGATAGAATTCTAGGAACTAGCAGAGTGACAACTACATTTTGTGCAAATATGAAAATACAGCACACGTACTTATCACATCTCCCTAGGTTCAGAAGAAGCCAGCTCATAAGGCCTCTCTCTAATTACAAATATCTCTCTGCAAGGAGCTTGCATACACATCTGGCAGGCCACTTTTGCCCCTGCTACCCATTGGATAGCTAGATCTACTGGCTTTGATAGCCGATGAGACTTTTATTCATGAATCTCACAGACCATAGCAACCAAATTTATTAATGATGCAGGAGCCCCTTCAGAGGCTACAGCAGTTCAGAGGAAGCAGGGAAATCATCTCTGTTTCTCCCTGGATGGGCCCTAACTATACACTATCCTGGTTGCTGCCTGAGGGTCCAGTCTCTAATCAGCCTATATCTAGGTCAAGCATGTCAAACTCACAGCTGGCAGCCTGCATGCCTCCTTTAGGCATGTGGCCAGCTGGCCATGAGTTTGACGTGCTTGATCTAGGTGCTGACTGCAGTTATTTTCATTGGGATACTGACAGGTCTCGGCACACCTTCCATTATATAAGAACAAAGAAGGTAGATTGGACAGTCACGAAGATTTTGAGCCACAACCAAGAGTTCTGCCTGGGCTGATGCATAAGGTTCATCCCCAACATGAGATCATTCTGTAAAGTCTGGGAGAGGTGCTTGTTTTATCTAATATGCAGGAATCAACCCATAGAGAGTCAAGGAAAATGAAAACACAGGAATATGTTATGTTCCAAACCAAAGAACCAGATAAACCTTCAGAAATATACCCTTAATGACTTACCTGATAAAGAGTTCAATATAATGGTCATAATGATGCTAACCAAAGTCAGGAAAATAATGTATGAAGAAAGTGAGAATTTCACAGAGTTGACAGTATTAAACAGAAATCACAGAGCTGAAGAATGATTAAGTGCACTGAAACATTCAATAGAAGGGCTCAAAATAGAGTAGATCAAGCGGAAAAGGATCATAAAACTTAAAGGACAGTGGAATTCATCCAGTCGTGAACAAAAGAAAAAAAGAATGTTAGAGAGTGAAGGTAACTTAAGAGACATATGGACTATTATCAGTTGCAACACTATATGCACTATAGAGTTCCTAGAAGAAGAGAAAGGGGAGAGAAAAATTATTTAAAGAAATTATGGCTGATAACTTTCCTAATCTGAGGAAAGAAACAGATATTCATTTCTAGACAGCCCAGAGAGTTCCAAAAAGAGGCATACGAAAAAAGCTATTCCAAGACACAATATAATTGTCAAAAATTAAAGACAGGGAGAGAAACTTAAAAGCAGCAAAAGAAAAACAACTGATCATAAATAAGGGCACAACCTAAGCCTATCAGCAGATTTTTTTAGCAGAAACATTGGAGGCCAGGGAATGAATGACATGATATATCCATAGTACTGAAGGAAAAGAGTGCCTACAAATAATATTGTACCCCATAAAGTTGTCCTTCAGAATGGAATGAGAGAGAAAAAGCTTACAGACAAGCAAAAGCTAAAGGACCACTATTACTGCCTCAAAGGAAATGTTAAGAGAATTCTTCAAGCTAAGATAATAGGGTGCTAATTAGTAACCAGTAAACAGGAAAGTACAACTCTACTGGTAATGGTAAATACACAGTTAAATGAGGAATATGCTAATGTAATGGTGGTGGATAAATTTTTTATAACTTTACTATTAGGTTTAAAAAAGTATTAAAAATAATTTTTAATGGGTACAGTGCCTTTAGAGTTAAGTTGTTAGCTTAAAATGGACTTTCATGAATACAAGACTTTTTAAAAAAATATATTATATTGATTTTTTATAGAGTCTTATGGCATCTACAAAGTAATAATCCATAGCAGATACACAAAAAGAAAAAGAGTAAGAATTTAAGCATATCACTATAAAAATTATCATATCACAAAGGATAGGAGTAAGAGAAGAAAGGAAGAAAAAAGTATACAACAGCAAGAAAAAAGTTAAAAATAATGATAGTAAGTCCATACTTACCTATTGATTTTACTTTAAATGCAAACAGCTAGATTCTACAATCTAAATACATAGGTGATTGAATCCATAAAAAATAAAAGAAAATATGACCAAAATATGTGCTACCTAGAAGAGACTCACTTCCGATTTAAGGACACAACACAGATTGAAAGTGAAGGGATAGAAAAGATATTTCATGAAAATGGAAATAATGAAAGCAGGGTTACCTATATTTATGCCAGTAAAATACTCTTTAAGATAAAAAGAGAAAGTGAAATATAATAATGAAAACTTTAATCCAAAAAGATGATATTATAGTTGTAAATATTTATATACCAAACATAGGCATACCTAAATTAAAAGCAAATATTAACAGACCTGAAGAGAGATAGTATTTGACAGTTTCAACATCCAGTCATTATGAAAACTTTCAACAGCATGGATAAAGAGGGAAAGACTACAACCAAACAAAGGCATCTATGACAAGCTCAAAGCTAAAATACCTGATGATTAAAAACAGAAAGCTTTTCCACTAAGATTAGTAAAAAAGACAAGGATGCCCGATCTTGCTATTTTATTCAAATATTAACTGGAGCCCTAGTCAGAGCATTTAGGCAACAAAATGAAATAGAAGTTATCCAACTTGGAAAGGAAGAAGTAAAATGGTCTTTATTTACTGATGTCATGATAATCTATACTAATAAAAGGATAATATGCTAATTAGACCAATAGACCAGATATCTCCCAGATGTCCAACTTCTGGCAGTTAGGGGGTGACCAGGCCAGCAGGGGACTAGTTAAGGGTCAACCAGGCTGGCAAGGGACCACTTAGGGGGCAACCAAGCCAGCAGGGGATCAGTTAGGGGGAGGCCAGGCTAGCGGGGCAGTTAAGGAGTGTCCAGGCTGCATGGAGACAGTCAGGGAGTGACTGGGCTGGCAGTGGGGCAGTTAGGGGGGCAACTGGGCCAGCAGGATGGCAGTTAGAGTACAATCAGGCTGGCAAGCAGAGGCAGTTAGGGGCAATCAGGCAGGCAAGTGTTTAGGAGCTATCAGACAGGCAGGCAAGTAAGCAATTAGAAGTCAGCAGTCCTGGATTGTGAAAGTGATGTCCGACTGCTGGTTTAGGTCCCATCCCACAGGGGTCCTGGATTGGAGAGAGTGCAGGCTGGAGTGAGAGACCCCTGCCCCCATGCACAAATTTTGTGCACTAGGCCTCTAGTCCCAATATATAAAAATCCAGGGTCTGTAACATTCAAAACGACTGAAGGCTTGACCGATCAGAAATCAGTGCTGTGTTGCTGTAGTGACTTAGCACTGACTGTCCACCACTGTGGGTGCCATGACCCAGCAATGACTGCCAAGGAGGTTGCAGATCAGGCCCATAGACAAACCTGGAGAGAGAAGCAGGGTCTGATCCTCCATGCAATTGTTGATCAGCCCTTGCCTCTCTCTATCTCTCAGGGCTTGGCCAGCAGCTACACCTCTCTTTCTCTTGGGGTTCCACTGGGACTGCTGATCAGCTGCACCTTTTTGATCAGGCCTGTTGAAAGGCTCAGGGACACTGAGTGGCATAGAAATTGATCAGTTAGAACCAAATCTGGTTGAATTGTGAGGAGCCAATGGCTGCCTATGATGTGGAGCTTTTGACACTGAATGGCATACAAACTGACCAATTAGAACCTAATCTGGGTGAACTGTGAAGGCAGAACCTAAGTGGGGGCTGAGGAGGGGTTTCAAGGGCAACAGCTGTTTGGTGTAAGGTGTAAGAAAGTGGTTCAATTTTTTAATGACCCATTTGGCAGTATAGTGCATATGGGCTGGCTATCAGCCCAGATATAGGGATTATGTATTTTTATCTGCCATGAGTATCTCATCCTGCTGCAAAAGGCTTCACCTTCCCCCCTCCCCATTTAAGCAATCCTACCCTATATAATCCATTTATACTACTAAAAGTATAATATGCTAATTAGATTGGGTTGACTGGCCATCCTCCAGACATCCGACTGCCTTCCAGACAAAGCCATGGTAGTGGGGGCCAAGGCCGGCAGGGTAGGGGAGTTGGGGGCAATCAGGCTGGCAGGGTAGGGCAGTTAAGAACAATCAGGCAAGCAGAGGCATACAAATGGACTTCAGGTACATGGAAAGGGGTTCAGCATCACTAATCATCAGGGAAAAGTAAATCAAAACACCTGGTAGAATGCCTATCATAAAAAATACAGGAGATAATAAAGTTGGCAAGTATGTGGTGAAAAGGGGACATGTACAGTTTTGATAGGAATGTGAATTGTAATAGCCATTATAGGAAGGAGTGTGGAGTTTCCTCAAAAATTTAAAAATAGAACTATCGTATGATCCAGCAATCCCAATTCTGGGTATACTATAGCTAAAGGAAATTAAAACAGTAAATTGAAAAAAATACCTGTACTTCCATTATTCACAGTGACAAGATATGGAAACAAACTTGATCTCCCTCAAAAGATGAATAAGATATAAAACACACACACACACACACACACACACACACACACACACACACTGGATTATTATTCAGCCATGAGAAAGAAGGAAATTGTGCTGTTGGTTACAATATAAATGGACCATAAGGGCAATATGCTAAGCTAAATAAGCCAGACAGAGAAAGACAAATAGAACATACTATTACTTACATAAGGAGTCTAAAAAAAAGGCAAATGTAGAAAAAGAATAGAAAAGTGGTTGCCAGAGGTTGGGGGTAGAAGAAGTAGGGAGATGTTGGTATATGATTATGAACTTCTAGCTATGAGAAGAAAGGTCTGACGGTCTAATGTATAACCTGGTGACTAGAATTGATAACACAGTATTGTATAATTGAAATCTGCTGAGAGCAGGACTTATATGTTTGCACACACACAAAAGAAGATAAATCCGTGAAGTGATGAATGTGTAAATTACGTGAACAGAATACCTTCACAATGTATATGTATTTCAAATCACTATCTATACTAATAAAAGGGTAATATGAAAATTGGTCAGGACACCCTCACAGTAACAACTGAACATCAGGTCCGCATGGGACAACAAGGCCAGCAGAGGTGTTAGTGAGGGATGGCCAGACAACTGAACAATAGGTAGTGTGGGGTGAGCAGGCCGGCAGCGAGGCAGTGAGAGGTGAACAAATGACCAAACATCAGGCTGCCTGGGACAACAAGGATGGCGGTGGGGCACGGGGGGGATCAGTTTAGGGCAACCAGTATGACAGGGGCAGGTGGAGTGACCAGGGGAGTGAAGGGCAACCAGGTTGGCAGAGGAGGGCAGTGAGGAGTGACCAAACAACAAGATAGCTGTCTGCGTGTTGTGACAAGGCCAGCAGGGGAGGGCAGTGAGGGGTGACTAGGCCAGCAGGAGGGGTTAGTTGGGGGAAACCAGGCCAGTAAGGGGACCATAAGATGTGACCAGGCTGGCAGGGGGGGGCAGTTGTTGGCAAACAGGCCAGCAGGGGCCAGATGTGGGTGACCAGGTTTGAGGGTGGGGCAGTAAGGGGCAACCAGACCAACGGGGGCAGGGCCAATTGGAGGCAACCAGACTGGCAGGGGAGGGCAGTTAGGGGTGACCAGGCTGTCAGAGAGGAGCAGTAAAGGGTGACCAAGCCAGCAGGAGGGGTAGTTGGGTGACCAGGCCAGTAGGGGACAGTTGGCGACAACCAGGCTGGCAGCAGAGGCAGTTAGGGGTGATCAGTCTGGCAGGCAGAGGAGAGGCAATTAGGGTTGATCAGGCAATCATGCAGGTGAGCAGTTAAAAGCCAGTGTCCCGGATTGTGAGGGGGTGCTAAACCAGCAGTAGGACATCCACCGAGGGGTCCGGATTGGAGAGGGTGCATGCTGGGCTGAGGGAACCACCCCTCTCCCCATGAAAGAATTTCGTGCACTGAGCCTCTAGTCTATAATAATAAGAGTGTAATGTGCTAAATAGACCCAACATTCTTTCAGATGAAGCCAGGACTGTGAGGGAAGCCTGCATCCCAGGTGTCAGAGAGAAGCCATGGGGAGGAAGACCTACTCTTGCACAAATCTTATGGATCAGGCCTCTAGTGTATCCTATAAATATCTTATAAAATTTTATGTCAATAACACCTCAATAAACCTAAAAAAAACCCCCCAAAACCCAATAGGGTTAGATTGAATAGAACTTCTACTCATTTTACATCAGGCTTTAGACCTTGTGAAAGTTATCATATATAGCTAAACATTTTTAAGTCTAAATAGAAATTGGGTTAACCCTTGAATAAGAGATCTGTTTTATGTTGATGTCAATCAAATGGTAGACAAACAAGATGTCTTAGGAGATAAAATAATTCAATAAAGGAGCTTGTTTTGTAATTATGTCTTAAGATACTATATCAATTTAAAGCATATTAGATTCTTGCTTTCCTGCATAAGGAATATCCTACATGCTGACAGTTATTTTGCAATTTTGTATTATGGGTGATTTTCAGATGAAATTGGTATATTAAATATGCAGGATTTTTGGTCCTTATTTTTTGTGCAGTGTAATTTTCCTTGTGCTCATTTTGTCAGTCAGCTGCGATGCTGATAACCATGTTCCCCCAGGGGTCTTTCCTGAGATTTTATGCAGAATTGGTGAATGTCAGGAAATACCTGCTTTATTAAGCTATGCGACCCCTTTTTGTTCTAGGATGTGAAACCATGTCTAAAATTGGTGATTTTTAAAAATGCTGGAATGACAGCAAATAAATGTTGGGTTTTGCTGCCAATATTGGTGGAATACAATTCATATTGTCGAGGCATTGTCTTCCTTCTAAGGTAGAATACAAAGAGGAATAGGTTTACCTTAGGCAGGGGCTGGGCAGGCTTGCAGTGGAGGCCTCCAACGAAATCAACATGTGGCAAAACTGGGCGAGGAAATTCAAAATCCCAATAGGTTCGAATAAGCCATATTTCAGCTTTCCCCATTATCTCATATAATGTGGTGGGTCTTCCTGAAGGGAAGCAAACAGAAAGTAGAGGAAATGAGAATATTTTAATGGAAGTACTATACTAGGACATTTTCTGAAAGGTGCTGGGGATAACGTAGCCCAAATGCTTTAAAGTGTCTGTGGTTTGATAATATAAATATTTATGTGTATACATACTCATATGTGTGATAAAATATGTAAAATTTGTAGGTTTTATGTTTATGATCATATATATAATACAAAGTGCTAGAGACTTTTTAACTCTAATGTGAAATGAGGACATCCATAATAATAAACAATTAAATGTAAGCCACTATAGAATTAAACATGTTTGTTTGCTTTGTAAAACTTCAAAAGTAACAGATGCAAATGTACACAATTATTTGAGCTCCCTAATCAATTAAACAATGGACACATGTTGTGTTATAAATATTCAGCTTATTAACAAGCTATTCCCTGAATACTCAATTTTCTAAAAACTATGATGTTTTTGAAGCATATCTTAGTTCCTGACAGCTATAATTGCATTTTGTTCCTTTTTGGAGCTTAATAATACTTATATGAATTTAATAATAATATTTGCAAATAATAGCTGGATAGTTTTCATAAGATATAGAAATAAATGTGCTCCCTTTAATTTTGGTTCATTTTGTCTGTAATGAAAAGATACAGTTTTTACAAATACAGACCAATAACTTAATTGTCTACACTTAAACACAATTTTCGACTTTTAAAACAGAGTGTAAACACTGAATGAATGAATATATAGGTATTAGAAATTTTGAGTTGTAGGATCTTGAGTCAGGTTTGGAGCCATTATATCTACCCATTGTGAAAGAGTCTTTTAGGTAACATGTTTAATTTTAAAACAGTTTAATTTTAAAATAAAGAAACTGAGGAGAAACAAGTGGGAACTATGATCTCAAATTCAATAGCTGTGCTAGAAATAAAGTAACTTCTCAATGTGGTTTTCTGCTTTGATCAAAATATTTAGTGAAATTTCTAATGCTTTTTCTTAAGTTGAAGAATTATGGTAAAATGGATATTTTGAAAATATGAATAGCACACAGAATTTTTAGGGTAGTAAAACTAGTCTGTATAATACATGTTGTTATAGATTTGTAACACTACAAATGAACTCCAACATGAACCTTAGTCTTTGGATGATAATGATGTACCAATCTAGGTTCAACAATTGGAACACATGTATTCCTTGGGTGTGATATGTTGAAAATGAGGGAGTCTATGTATGTGTGCAGGCAGGGGTTATATCGGAAATCTTAATATTGCTGTGAATTTAAAAGTTCTCTAACAGTAAGTGAAGGATGAGCAATATTTTGACCTTATGTTTAAGAAAAAACAAAGAGAATAAAACACTTTACCCATAAAAAAGGAATAAAAAATAAATTCTATTACAAACAGACCAAGAATTGATATAATGGCTTCTAGAACTTCTCAGGGTTTCAATTTGTGGTTTTTGACTTCCTTAAATCTCCTGTACTAATAATGAATCACAGGGTTAAAAATGGTGTTATAATTAAAACATTTCTATAATATTTGTGAGATTGAAAGATCATTATATATTAGTATTTAATCACTTTACTTTAAAATATATTTCCTCTGACTTTATATTTGTACAAACACTCCTTCCTTGGCACAAGCACAGTTAGGATTTCAAGCTACCAATTAAAACATGACTTACCTAGTACATCACTGCAAAACCGATCCCACTTCTTCTGATTATATGTTTGGAACCAGAAATCAAAATAAAGCACGTACATCATATTTTTTACTCGCTCCATAAATGTCATCTGATCACTTAATTCTGACAAGACAACGGGTACATAGGATGGAGGGAGTGGAAGTCCTCCACTGAACTTTTCAATGTTATAGCCAGGAGAGAAGCGGAGACTGTACACAAAAGGTACTTTAAGTAGCTCAGCCAGCAGCTCACCGCAGGGTCCAATGGCGTCTGCAAGAACGACATCAAACCTTGATTCCTGTAGTTTAGCCATAAGTTTCTTATTGAAAACAGCTTCTTTACAGAGTGTGTGAATACAATCATAATATTCCCACATGATATCTTGCATTAGTGAAAAATAAGTGAAAAATGTATCTTTTGGCATATATGTCCACTTGGAGATCAGTCGTGTGAAAAGTTCCTCAAAATTATCTTTTGTTAAAGATGTAGGAAAAACCTCAAATTGAATAGCAGATGGTTTTTTGGGATCAACAAGAATTGAGGCTGAAGATGTCAGAACAGTCACTTCATGACCTCTCTGGACAAGTGCATCCAGGATCGTCTTCATGTTCATCCAATGGCTGTATTCTGTGGGCCACACCAGCACCTTCCCACAGCTCCCAGGGCTGAAGTGACAGCTCAGCTGTAGCAGCAGCAGGACTGAAATCCACTTCCTAGGCATCCTGGAGGCACACAGGCTTCTTTTCAAATGGCTCATACTTATGTCTAAAGGGAAATCAATCAGGAAGTTAAAATATAACCCACACATCCAGAGTAAACATATTTGATGAACAGTCAGATCATTTGTATGGAAGTGGAAAAAGTAAAATAGATGATCCTATTTGTAAGTCAATGGCTTTAATATCTATTTTATGATTATAAGCACTATCAATGACCTTATATTTGTAGATCTTCTGTTTATTTCCACTTAACGGGTCTCCTTTAAGTAGAAAAGGAAAGGCCATAACCAGAAATAAGAAAATATGAGAAATAGAATAAAAACTCCACAGCTAAAGCCAAATATTAATAAAGACATCATATTAGACATTTAAAAAGCTACCACAAAGGTGAAGAGGAAAAAAGTATATAACGTAACTCAAAATAAAATAAGTGATTAGGGCATATACAACACGAAAAATCTAAAACATCATCAATAATATCAAACACGGAGGAAGTAGTGAAAATGTAAATCTTATACAATATATTTGAACTTAAATGCATATGAACTTAAAATAGACTGCTATAGATACAGAATGATATGTGTTTACCTTATGTTGACCACAAACTAAAACCACAATAAAAGATATATAAAGAACTAAGAGGAAGGAATACAACCAATCAATAAAGAAAAACAGTACAGGTATGGGAGTCAACAGATGATCTATCTTTCTTTCACACATCAATGTGTCTCCCTCTCCTTCTACCTCTCCTTCTCACTCTTCACTTCCCCATTCCTTTCCTTCTAAAATTAATAAACATATCCTCATATGAAGATTAAAAACTACATAGGGTGGCTGAAAAGGTTAAAAATTATGTCCTATCTATATGCTGCTTATAAGAAGCATTTCAAAGACACATATACACAGAAAATGAAGGGATGCAAAAAGATATTCCGTGCAAATAGAAATGAAAACGAAGCTGAGGTAATGATACTTATATCAGACAAAGTAGACTTTAAAACAAAAAATGTAAAAGAAAGGCAAAGGACATTACATAATTATAAAGAGGTCAATCTAAGAACAGAATGTAACATTTGTAAATATCTGCACACCTAGCATAGGAGCACCTGAATTTATAAAGCAATTATTAATGGACATAGAGTGAGAAATCCAAAGTAATACAATAATAGTAGAGGATTTTAATACCACACTTACAACAAAGGATAGATCATCCAGATAGAAAATTAAAAGCAATGAATGGCTTATAATGTCACATAAGATGATATTGGCTTAATAGATATTTATAGAATATTTTATCCCCAAACTGTATAATACACATTTTTTTTTCAAGTGCACCTAGAACATTCTCTAGCATAGATCACTTATTAGGCCACAATACAGCCTCAAAAAACTTTAGAAGATTGAGGTTATATCAAGCACCTTTTCTGACCATACTGGTGAAAAACTAGACATCAGCTACAGGAAGGAAACTGGAATAAAAACAAATATGTCAAGACTAAACAACATGCTACTGAACAACTAAATGAATCAAGACCAAATCACACAAATTAAAAGTACCTTAAAACAGCGAAGAGAGAATCAAGATGGTGGCATAAGTAAACACCTGTACTCACTGCCTCCCCCAACCTCATCAAAATTACAACTAAAGTGTAGACCGACCATTCAGAACTGCCTGAAAGCTGGCTGAATGGAAGTTCTGCAGCTAGAGAAGCAAAGAGAGTACACTGAGACTGGTAGGAGGAGCAGAGGCACATAACAGGTTGGTCCAACATCCACGTGTGGCGTTTTTTCCTACAGTAAGGATATCTCACCTATAGGACCCCCTCCCTCCTCCCCATGAATAATAAGAGGTCCCTGACCTACACCAGACCCTGAGCTCAGGATTCCTGAGCTGTGAAGAGAAGTCCCATAACTTCGGGCTGTAAAAAGCAGTAAGGATTGTGGTCAAGTGACATGGAGGCTGCTCGAGATCCAGGAAGTTTCTTTTAAAAGAAATTATATCTATACTAGGGGCTCAGTGTATGAATTCATGCACCTTGAAAGGAACTGTAAGGCGCAATGCTGCAGTGGGCACAGGGGTAGATCTTGGCCCATCCTACACTCCACCATCTGAACCCTCCCCCACACTGCAGCCCCTGGTCCCCTCTCTGCTGGCAGCCCCGTTCTTGCTGCTGCCACTCCATTTCAAAGACGGCACTGGCCCCGCTGGCATCCACTGATGGTACAGAGCAATTGGGGCTGACACAAGCAGTGGGTGTGAGCAGTGGCTGATGCTCTGATTGCCCCTCAGGAGCAGGAAGAGGTAGAGAAGCCCTCAGGGGCATTTGGGGCTGGCAGCTGCTGCTCACACCTGCTGATGGTGTTGAGAGATTGGGACTCGTGCCAGGGGCCTGCAGCAGTTGCAAGCAGTGGCTCTGGCATTGGCTGTGGGTACGAGAGGCAGCTGCCAGGCCTTATCACCCCTCAGGAGATGGGGAAGGTCGTGAATCTCTGAGGGGTGATTAGAGTTGGCAGCTGCTGCTTGCATCCAGTAATGATACCAAGAGGATGGGGCTGGCACTGGGCACCGGCAGTGAGTGTAAGCGATGGCTTCACTGCTGGCAGTGAGTACAAACGGGCCGGTACTGGCAACAGGTCTGAGCACAGGGTGGGACCATGGTGTCTGGGAGCAAGGAATTTTCAGTAACCACCAGAGACTTGCCCTGATGACAGCTAATGGCGCTCCACCGTGGTCTGATGTCCTGCTGCTCCACCATCCTGCTGTGACCAACACCCACCACGTTCCCTGCTCTGCCACCCACTGCTGTCACCCACTGCTGCCACCTGCCATGTTTTGTGCATGCCTTAGGTGGTCAGCACATATCATAGTGAATGGTTGTTCAGTGGTCCCACTCTTCAGTCTATTTGTATATTAGGATTTTATATATTTAGACTAGAGGTCTGGCACACGAAATTCGTGTGTGGGTATGGTTCCTAGGCCTGTCCTACAATTAGTGCCATCTTCCCCAGCTGACTGCAGCCAGCCCCACCCCTGCCACTTCCCAACCCTGTTTCCCCATTCGCCATTGGGTGATCTGAGCCTGCTGGCTGGGGAGAGGAACTGAGAGGTAAGCCATTCCCACCTTTTCACTGGCCCTGCCCCCACAGTGGGTTGCCCTCTGTGTGGGGGGCGATTGGTGGGACAGGGGCCTTGGCCTGAAGCCACTCACATCCCCCACCACTTACCTGTGATTGTCCATTTGCCACTAAGTAATCAGAGCCTGCCGGACAGGAAAAGGGTCTGAGATGTGGTCAGTGTGCCTCCTAGTGACTGTTCAAGTGGTCATTCTGGTCATTCCACCCGTAGGGTAAATTTGCATATTATCCTCTTATTATATAGGATAGAGGCCTGGTAGATGGGTGGGGGCTAGCCAGACTGCCCACATGGGGACCCCAGATATTATCATGGGGGTCCCTGCTGGAGGGCAGGGCCAGCCAGGGCAATGGGCCACAGGTAGTTTGCAGGCTGGCCACTTGCCCAGTGAGGGTGTGTGTCCCTGCTGGAGGGTGGGGCCTGTTGGGGTAGGAGCTGCGGTTGTTCTGGTCTCTGGACATTATGTCGTTTCATCTACTGGGCTTTTATTATATAGAATAGAGGCCCAGTGCATGAAATTTGTGCATAGGAGGTGTGTGTCCCTCAGCCCAGCCTTCACCCTCTCCAATCTGGCACCCCTTGGGGGATGTCCGACTCCCTCTCACAATCCAAAACTGCTGGCTCCTAACCACTCACCTACCTGCATGCCTGATTTTCCCCTAACTGCTTCTCCCTGTCAGCCTAATTTCCCTGTAACCTTTACCCCACCAGCCTGTTTGACATCTAACTGCTCCCCTGCTGGCCCGTTTGCCCCATCTGGTCTTCCTGCTGGCCTGTTCACTTCCAACTGCCCTCCCCTGCAGGCCCGATGGCCCCCCACTGTACTCCCCCACCAGGCAGATTGCCCACAACTGCCCTCCCCTACCAGCCATCTTGTGGGTGTCATCTTGTGATGATGTGAGAGTGGCCATCTTGTGATCACGTGAGGGTGTCATGCAAGGGCTACCTCGGCTTTTAATTGTATAAATATGCATAATCCATGGACAGACAATAGTACAGTTAGGCCTGAGGAGGGGGAAGGAGCAGAGTCAAGGGGCCAATGGGGAAAAAAGGACGACATCTGTAATATTCTCAACAATTAAGATAAATTAAAAATTTATATTGCTAACAACACAATGAAAGATGGATATTTGTAACAAAATGCATGGACCTAGAGGTTATTATTGCTTAGTGAAATAAGTTGGGTAGAAAAGACAAATTCTGTATGATTTCATTTACAGGGATACCTCGAGATATGAGTGCCCTAACATACGAGATTTTTGAGATTCGAGCCATTGAGCTAGTGATTTTTGCTTTGAAATACGAGCAACATTTGAGATAGGAGTAATCAAGGGGATTAGCCGGCTGCATACGACCCACCAGTTTTCCTCGACTGGAGCGTCTCATAGTTTCCCACACCTCAAGGTTATGGAACAAATTAAACTCGTATCTCGAGGTACCACTGTATGTATGTATGTGTATATATATATATATATATATATATATATATATATATATATATATATAAAATCTAAAAAAATAACACAAATGAACAGACAAAACAGAAAAAGTTCCGTAATATAGAGAAGCAGTGATAGTTTCTAAAGTAGAAGTTGGGGGATGAGAATACAATAAAGAAAAAGTAACCAATTTGCTCTCTTATTAACATATCTATAAAAGAACACATATCCCCTCATCTTCATTAACTTTGGGCATTGTCAGTCTTTTAAATATTTGCCAATATTATGGGTTTAGATATTATCTCATTTGTATATCTTTGATTTTCATTAGTCTTGATCATTTTTCATATTTTTTTATGGGAAATATGTGGTGTATATAGGGTGGGGGAAAATTAGGTATTGTTGTTCATATGGAAAATGATACAATAATTAATAATACAAAAGTAAACTCCTTTGCATACAACTGTAAACATGCTTTTGCCAACCATGTATTATAAAACTTAATTATGTTTATGCCATTTAAGTTAATGATTCTAAGAAGTATATCAAGAAAATATATGGTACTCACAGATTTACGAGTTTGTCAAAAATGATCATCCTAGTATTATTTATAAAAGTAGAAATTGGTTAAATAAATTAATTATAAAGTACGGTATCTATATGGTGCTATGTTATGCAACCATTTAAACATTATGTTTAAGAAGTGTTTATAGGATATTATTTTATAAGTAGGGGAGAGAAAATTACATACTCAAGATACAAAGAAAATATATAAAAAATAATACATTAAAATGTAGGCTTTAGTTACTTATGAGTGATGGAACCATGGATAACTATTTTCTATATTTCACCTTTAAAAATAACAATAATAAACCAATTATATGGTAATATAAATGGACAATAAAAAAAAAGAAATGATGTAAGTGGGCATTGTTCCTGACAAGAGGAAATGTTTTCAAAATTTCACCTTTGAGTATATGATGTTAGTTGTGCAAAATCTGAGTGGATTGAGAAAATGTGCCAGAGAATGTCAATTTTTGCATCTTATTTTTATTTTTTTTGTTAATTCTTACCCAAGGAATTTTTTCTGTTGCTTTTTTAGAGAGACTGAGAGAGAGGCATGGAGGGATGAAATTTTCACTTCTGAATGGGATGAAATCCTAAAGAATCCTAGGTCACTGGGTCAACATTTATTTATTTATCTACTTATGTGCCTATTTATTTAATTTTTATTTTTTAAACATGTCTTTATTGATTTTAGACATAGAGAAAAGACAGAAGGCAGTTTGATAACTTCCTGGAAAGAATGAGAACCTGAGGAACTGTCCCATGATTCAGTCCACCGAGTGCTTTTCCATACCTAAATTTGTGTATTTGATCTCCAAAAAAATTAGCAATATTTGAAAAACTAAATATAAATATCAACAGACATCTGGGGAAGGGGATAAGGGAGGCTTACCAGCAAAAAGCCGAAAATTGTCTCTTAAATGTAACTAGATCAAGGGATCTTCTTTGTCAGTAGAAAGTCAGGATGGAAAACTGACTGTTGTAAGAATGCATTATTTACCTAGAATGTTTTCTAAGCTTCTTTTTTACTTTGAATTATTTGTTTAGTTTTGGATTCCCACAGACCTACCAGCCCAATCACCTACTCCTTTGCCATTTGATGCCCCCATTTCCCCACATTACAGTGCATGTACTTACAATGATATCTCATCTAAAATCTTGTATTCTATGACCTGTGATTACTGATTAATTTTAGCGGATCCACTAATAACTTTGTTCTTGTATTATTTGCTTAGTCATTCATTTGCCACATACCTACCCACCCTCCAATTCTTACTAGCTCTTCAGCTTTCTACTTTGATTGTTTGACAGTTGATGCCTAGTTTTCTTCACGTTACCTTGCATGCCCTTTGCTATGGCATTTCTTTCATGAGATTATTTTCTATGAACTGTCACTTCTGATTAATTATTAGCATTATTATCTTAGAAACTTTGGTCTTTGGATCACTTGGTTAATCTTATTCTGGACAGACCTACTCACCCTCCCACTTCACTCACCAACCAGCTCTCTACTTAGACTATTTGCCATTTCATGCCTGGTTTTTCCTATTACCTTGAATGCCTCAGTTGAGAGTGTGGTTTCTATGACCTGTAATTCCTGGTTAATTTTTAGCAAATTTATTTCTGAGTATTTGGTCTTGATTCAAACTACTTCTCTTATATCTTTGTTATATATATAATCTCTATATAACAATATATAATAATCTTATCTAATGAAAGAGTAATATGCAAATTGACTGCACCTCTGCTACATCACAAGCCATGCCCACCAGCGACACACACCAGCCAATCAGAACAAGTATGCAAATTAAGCTCAACCAAGATTCCTACAGCTACAGAGAAGCAGGAGCAAGGCTTGGATTGCCTCTGGTGATGGAAGAAGCCAAGCTTTCCACAAACCCTGGCCATCCAGGCCTCCGCTTAAGGCAACAAAGTTACAATGGCTGCTGTCGGGGAGTAAGCAGAAGGCTTGGCTCCACTGCAGGCTACAAAGTTTCAGTTGTAGAAGGTAAATAAATCCCAGATACCAGGGCCTCTGCTTGTGTCACCGGGGTGCGTGGCCAGCCTGCAAACCACCACAGGTCCCTCACTCAGTCTACCCCATGCCCCAAGGGACACTCTTTAGGGCAAACCAGCTGGCTCCCTCCCATGTACCAGGCCTCTATCCTAACTAATAAAAGAGTAATATGCAGATTGACCATGACTCCAACACACAAGATAACTGCCTCCATGTGGTCAAAAGATCCTGCCCCCATGTGGACACAAGATGGCCACGACACGATGGCCAGCAGGGGACGGCAGTTGGCAGGGACCAGGCCTGCAAGGGAAGACAGTCGGGGGTGATCAGGCCAGCAGGGGAGGGAAATTGGGAGGGACCAGGCCTGCAAGGGAGGGCAGTTGGGGGTGATCAAGCCTGCAGGGGAGGGCAGTTAGGGGTGACCAGGCTGGCAGAGGAGGGAAGTTGGGGGCGACTGGGCATGCAGGGAAGAGCAATTGGGGGAGGGAACCCAGACCTGCAGGGGAGTACAGTTATGGGTGACCAGGCTTGCAGGGTAGGGCAGCGAGGGGCAAACAAGCTGGCAGGAGAGCCGTTAGACATCAATCAGGCTGGCAGAGGAGTGGTTAGGGGATGATCAGGCTGGCAGGCAGAAGCAGTTAGGGGCAATAGAAAGGTAGGCAGGTGAGCAGTTGGGAGCCAGCAGTCCTGGATTGTGAGAGGTATGTCTGACTGCCCTTCCTGGATCGGGCCTAAACAGGTAGTTGGACATTCCTCAAGGGGTCCCAGATTGGAGAGGGAGTAGGCTGGGCTGAAGAACAACCCTCCCCTCACCACTCTGTGCACAGATTTCATGCGCTGGGCCTCTAGTCTTTATATATAAGTATGTATAAAGATTAATGCTTTATAATTTTGATATTTATTTCCTCTATAATTTTTTAAATTCTTTATTGTTTAAAGTATTACATATGTCTCTTTTCCCCCCAATTACCTCTCCCTGGCCATCCCTACCTTCTTTCTCACATGCCCTACTCCCCTAGTGTCTTACTTCTATTGGTTATGCTTATATGCATGCATACAAGTCCTTTGCTTGATCTCTTACACCCATCTCCAGTGCCTTCCCTCTGAAATTTGATGGTCTGTTTTGTGCTTGCTTTTCTCTGGATCTATTTTTGTTTATCGGTTTATGTTGTTTATTATATCCTACAAATGAGTGAAATCTAGTGATGTTTATCTTTCTCTGACTGGCTTATTTTGCTTAGCATAATGCTCTATAGTTCAAATGGTAAGAGTTCTTTTTTTTACAGCAACTAGTATTCCATTGTATAAATGTACCACAGTTTTTTAATCCACTCATCTGCTGATGGGACTTAGGCTGTTTCCAAATCTTAGCTTTATAAATTATGCTGCTATGAACATAGGGGTGCATATGTCCTTTCTAATTGGTTTTTCTGATTTCTTGGAATATATTCCTAGAAGTGAGAACACTGGGTCAAATGGTAGTTCCATTTGTAATTTTCTGAGGAAATTCCATACTGTGTTTCACAGTGGATGTACCAGCCTGCATTCCCACCAGCAGTGCACAAAGTTTTCTTTCTCTCCGCATCTTCACCAGCATTTGTCATTTGTTGATTTGAGAATTATCAGTCCACTCCCTTTCTGTGCTCCTGATTGTAGTATATCCACCAGTTTATTCTGTTGATCAAATTTTTAATTCACTTAATTTTTAGATTCACTAGGAAAGCAGAGGACCAAATTAGCAAACTAGAAGACAGGGAAGCAAAACACACCCAAATTGAACTGCAGTTGGCTAAAATAAATTTAAAGACAGGAGGAGAGCCAAAGGGAGCTATGGGACAACATGAAATGAAGCAACATACAAATAATAAGGGTGCCAGAACATCAGGAAGAGGAACAAAGGTTAGAAAACCTATTTGAAGAAATAATGTCAAAAAACTTCCCGGATGTGGGGAAGAAAAAAATCACACAAGCTCAGAGAGTCCCAAACAAGATGAACCCGAAAAGACACACACAAAGACACATCATAATTATGATGGCAAATGTTCATGACAAAGAGAGAATCTTAAAGGCTGCAAGAGAGAGACTGAAAGTTACATACAAGGGATCTCCCATTAGATTATAAAATGATTTCTCAACAGAATCACATGAGGCCAGAGAAGAATGGAAGGAAGTTTACAAAATGATGGAACTGAATCCAAAAATACTCTATTCAGCAAGGTATCATGCAAAATTGAAGGGGAAATAAGGAGTTTCACTGACAAAAAAAGGCTAAGGGGATTTATCACTACCACGCCAGCAATGCAATAAATGTTAAAAGGATTGGTGTAAAAGAAGAAATAAAAAGGTTATAAAGAACAAAGGCACAAAAAATAAAAAGGGCTACAAATAATTACCTTTCAATCATAACTTTACATGTAAATGGACTATTACAATGAAAAGACATTAAGTGAATGGATAAAAAAAAACATGACCCATATATATGCTATTTACAATTGATCCACTTTAGAACAAGGGATTTACACAGACTAAAAGTGAAGGAATGAAAAAACATATTTCAAACAAATGGAAATGATAAAATAAGAGCTGGGGTAGCAATACTTACATATGACAAAATAGATCTCTAAGTGAAGGCCATAACAAAAAATATGGAAGGCCATTTCATAATACAACAAGAGGATATAATGCTAATATATGCACCCAATGCAGGGGCACCCAAATACATAAAAAACATCCCTGGATGTTATCAAGGGAGAGATTGACAACAATAAAATCATAGTAGAGGACTTTAATACACCACAATGACATTAATAGATAAATCCTCTAGACAAAAAATCAGGAAAGAAACAGCAATCCTAAATGACTCAATAGGTTAGATGGACTTAATTGACATCTTCAGAACATTCACCCCAAAGCCACAGAATATACATTCTTCTTAAGTGCACATGGGATATTTTAAAAAATAGACCACATATTGGGTCACAAGCAAAGTCTCCCTAAATTTAAGAAAATTGAAATCATATTAAGCATTTTCTCAGACCACAATGGCATAATGTTAGAAAAAACTACAATAAAAACAGCCCCAAAAGTTCAAATACTTGGAAGCTGAATAGCATGATATTAAACAGTGATTGGATCAACAAAGAGCTCAAAGAAGAAATTAAAAACATCCTGGAAACGAATGACAATAAAAACACATCAATAAAAAAATCTATGGGACATAATGAAAGCAGTCCTGAGAGGGAGGTTTATAGCACTACAGGCCTACCTAAAAAAAGAACAAGAAAAAGCTGAAACTTGTTTGGCTCAGTGGATAGGGTGTCAGCCTATGGACTGAAATGTCCCAGGTTTGATTCCTGTCAAAGGCATGTATCTTGGTTGTGGGCAAATCCCCAGAGAGTGTGTGCAGGACGCGGCTAATCGATGTCTCTCTCTCATCGATGTTTCTAACTCTCTACCCCTCTCCCTTCCTCTCTGTAAAAGATCAATAAAATAGATTAAAAAAAAGAAGAAAAAATGGTAATAAATCATTTAAATCTACAACTCAAAGAATTATAAAGAGAGCAACAAGAAAAGCCCAGAGTGAGCAGAAGGAAGGAGCTAATATGGATCAGAGCAGAAATAAATGACCTAGAAACAAAAAAAAAAAAATAAACAAAAATACAAAAATCAATGAAACCAAGAGCTGGTTCTTTGAAAGGATAAACAAGATTGATGAACCTACAGCCAGGCTCATCAAGAAGCAGAGAGAGAGGATCTGAATAAACAAAATCAGAATGAAAGAGGCAAAATAACAGACCCCACAGAAATACAATGGATTGTTAAAAATACTATGAACAACTCTATTCTAACAAACTAGACAACCTGCAGGAAATGGACATATTCCTAGAAAAATACAAACTTCAAAAACTCAATCAGCAAGTATCTAAAAATCTCAATAGGCCAATGACTATGGAAGATATTGAAGCATTCATCAAAAAGCTTCCAACAAACAAAAGCCTGGGACCAGACAGATTCACAGGGGAGTTTTACCAAACATTCAAGGAAGAACTAAAACCTGTCCTCCTCAGACTATTCCAAACAATTCAAGACGAAGGAACACATCCAAGCTCATTCTATGAAAGCAGTATCACCCTAATACTGAAACCAGGTAAAGACAACACAAGGAAAGAGAATTAGGGGCCAATGTCTCTCATGAACATAGATAACAAAATCCTCAAAAAAAATTCTAGTAAATAGAATCCAACAGTACATCAGAAAGATCATACAGATATCCAAGTAGGATTTTTCCCAGGGATGCAAGGATGGTACAATATTTGCAAATCAATAAATGTAATACATCAAAAATGAAATTGAGAAATAAAAATAGTCATATCAATTGATGCAGAGAAAGCATTTGACAAAATCCAATACCCTTTCTTGATAAAAACTCTCAGCAAGGTGGGATAGAAGGTATCATACCTCAACATAATGAGAGCCATATATGACAAACCCACAGCCAACATCATATTTAATGGGCAAAAACTAAAATCATTTCCCCTAAGAACAAGAAGAAGTCAGGGATGCCCACTTTCATCACTATTGTTCAACATAGTATTAGAAATACTAGCCTTTGCAATTAGACAAGAAGAAAAAATAAAAGGCATCTAAATTGGAAAACAAGAAGTAAAACTGTCTTTATTTGCAGATGACATGATATTGTACATACAAAATCTTAAAGAATCCATCAAATATTATTAGATTTAATACATTAATTTGGCAATGTAGCAGGATACAAAATTAACTCAAGAAATCTATGGCATTTCTACACACTAAAAGTGAACTCACAGAAAGAAAAGACTAAAAAAGCAATCCCATTTACCATAGCACCAAAAAGTTAAGATACTTAGGAATAAACTTAACTAAGGAGATAAAAGGCCTATACCTGTAAAGTACAGGACACTGAAAAAAAGAAATAGAGGAAGACATAAACAGATGGAAGAACATACTGTGTTCATGGGTTGGTAGAATCACATGATTAAAATGTCCATACTACCCAAAGCAATCTATAGATTCAATGCAACCCCCATTAAAATACCAACAGCATATTTAGCAGACCTTGAATGAATTTTCCACTAATTTATCTGGAATAAAAAAATACCCCAAATAGCTTCAGCAATCCTGAGAAAGAAAAACAAAGTAGATGGGATCTCAATACCAGATATCAAGCTGTATTACAAAGCCACAGTTCTCAAAACAGCCTGGTACTACCACAAGAACAGACATATAGACCAATGGAATAAATACAGAACCCAGAAATCGACCCATGTATTCTCCAAATAAGCAACTCCAAAGCAAGGCACAAAGATTTCCTTTTTATGGTCTCTAGTGTAATGGTATTTGTTATTCTATGGCCTATGTTGCTACTTTATTTGCTTTCTCAGTGGCTAAGTAGTAAGAAACAAATAAGGACAACAAGAAAATTCTCAGTATAGACTGCAGTTAGAAAGATGGAAAAGTTGTTATGAGTTTTAAAAATAAATTTGTTTTGGACACAATTTTCAGTATTATTCTGAGGAGACATGAGATTGCATTGACATTTTAGAGAAGCAATGGGAAAAATACAGGATTATGGAAGAAAGATTGCTTTTTTGGTACTTTAATATGTCACTTAATACTCATTATTGGAACTATAAAACAAAACAGTCCCCCAGGTTCTAGGATTTCTCCTCATATACAATGAGCAGTGACTGCTACTGAATCAGTTCTCTCATCACCAATAAGGGTGGCTGAATATGGAGAAAGAGCAGTGTGAGCAAAGATGGAGAAAGGGGAATAGGGAGTGATTCCCAAAGCCTGGAGGCACCCCTAGTAAAACTGGAGGGACACACACAGCTCATCAACTGGGACAGGTTTTAAAGTGCAGCTGATTGGATGAACAAATTGAGTTCAGCCTACATAAAACAAAAGTGGTGCATAGCTTGACCTTTGAAAGCATTTAAAAAATATATTTTTATTGCTATCAGAGAAGAATGGAAATGGACAGCAAGGTATAAACTTCATAGATGAGAATCATTGATCAACTATCTCCTGCACACCCCCTACTGGGAATCAAGCCTACAATCCAGGCATATGCCCCCTGGGGTATCAAACTTTTGTAACCTTCTGGTTCATAGGTCAACGCTCAAATACTGAGCCATGCAAGCCAGGCTGAAAACATTTTAATCCACATAAAACTTGAAGGAATATTGAAAGAAAGAGAATATTTTATATCCTGTTCTATTTTTGCTAGGAATCAAACTATTCACTTCCTTCTTAAATGTTATAAACTTTTCTATATATGTGATTTTCTTTATTTCCTTTCTCTATGTACATGAATAAAGCATTATATCCTTTACCACTGATAAGACCAGGTCCTTCATTTATTTATTGTACCACTTCTTTCTATATCTTTAACCTCTCCTCTTTATGGGCACTGTTGCAGTAAAAGGCAGACATTCATAAAAGAGCTATATGTAGCTTAACAATAACAATATTTACTCTTGGTTCTATCTGCTTATAGTAAAATCCTCCCCCAACCACTTGCCAATAATATCACAATGGGAAAATTAATTAACTTAATTGTACCTGTTTTCTTATCTATAAAATATGTATATTAATAATGATTACTCTAAGAATTATTTGAATTCATATATTTAGAGTAGTTAAAATTATGTTAAGCATTTCACACTTAACAGTGTTATGAAATAAAAATACATGTATGGATTTTGATGCTTACATTTCTGTTTTCATGTTACCTTCCTTTCCCACTTACCATCAGTTTACTTCCTGAATGCTACTTTATGAAGACTGTCTACACATTTTGTCTTATTTTTTAAATCCTTTATTGCTGAAAGT
Source organism: Lasiurus borealis (assembly GCA_004026805.1). Classification (NCBI taxonomy): domain Eukaryota; kingdom Metazoa; phylum Chordata; class Mammalia; order Chiroptera; family Vespertilionidae; genus Lasiurus; species Lasiurus borealis. The sequence continues at coordinate 37,346 of PVJN01016474.1, forward strand.
TTTACATATTACGTGTGTCTTCCTTTTCTCCCATTGACCTCTCCCAGCTGGCTTCCCCCTCCCAGCACAGGGCCTCACCCCCCTATTGTCTTGTCTTATTTTCTTATCTCCCATATTGTTATGTAGTTTCTGGCCCCACTATTTCTCTGAAAAAAATTATACCAGGTTCAGCAAAACTCTGAAATCAGATAAAAATGTATCAGTAGTTTTATTTACATGGCCTAGAATTTATTGCTCTTCTACTTCACCTACTAAAATTATTATGTTTCCTGACTTATACACTTCAGATTTTTCACTTACCTTCTATTTGTTGTATTCAATAATTTCTTTTTCTGTTATGGTAGCTTCTGTCTGCCTAGGAAATAGAGGTATTCATTATTCATTCACTAACTCAGTTAATAATAATCAAATACCTTCTAAGTCACTGTTGTTAGTTTGGATGCCTCATAATTTCTCTTTGTTCCCTTCATTATCCACACTTTTTGTAAGTATGCTTCTCATTAAAATTTCCACATTTGGATCATTTGGAAGGAACATTGTTACTCACAGGGAAACTGAGTTATTCTGAGTTTCCTAGGTGAGAATAACTTATTCAATAAGTAACCTGTAAGTTACTTTTTTTAGTTCATTTAGGACATTGGTGTTATCTACTGAATGTCCTGGATGAATTAAATTCATTATGACTTAGAACATATTAATTTATGTGCTGTCTGTGGCAGAAATACTAGAGTGATGTCAGCAGCATGGTTGATCCCCTTATGTCTTCTCTTAAATCCACCTTTATTGTATATAAACTAACAAAGACTTCTCTGCTCACCAGGGCACCTGTGGGATCCACTCATTTGTTATATTTGTATCTGAAGGTGGATGTATTGGAATGCATAGGTAGGCAAGACAAGGGAAGGACGGGTTCCATGGCTTTCCACAGATGAGCTGGCAGACCCAGCAAATGCAGTAGGGTGGGAAAATGTCAGGGAGTAGCCTCAACACCACCACAGGTGAAGGATAAGAGGGGTAGAAACTGCTCTGGAGCTGATGAATCCGGCTCCCTCCCAGACTGCAGAGGTACTCCCCTTACTTTGCATTACTGGATAGCCTTGGTTACAGGAGAAGTCTCTCTGACATCCTGGTCTCAGTACAGTGGTGCCAGAAACTAATGGAAATCAGGTAGCAGGATGGATGGCAGGCTCATGACCTGGTTACTCCTTGACCTGCCACATCTCCACCTACCCTGGTAGTATGACCCAAGAAACAGGTAATTCCAACATGGTAGGTACCCCTTGTCCTTGGCAGCTACTCATCTGCATCTCATCCATTTAATCTCTACCAGAGTTCAGTAAAAATCCCAGAGCTGTTTCTCAAATGTAGAATAGTCAGGAAAATATGGTGTGGCATTGTTCCCAAATTCTAAGATTCCTATATTAGGATTTGTCAGAGATTCATTTAGAATTTATTTATTTATTTATTTATTTATTTATTTATTTATTTATTTAATTGAGATAACATTAGTTAATAACATAAAGTTCAGGTGGACAACTACATTATAATTTGATATCTGTGTACTCTATTACATACTTAATACCAAAAGTCTAGTTCCTATTACCATACATTTGATCCCCTTTACCATTTTGCTCTTCCCCCACCTTTTCCCGTTCTGGTAATTCCTATTCTGTTGTCTCTTTATATGAGTTTTTAAATATATATACATATATTTTTATTGATTTTGGAGAGGAAGGGAAAGGGATAGAGAGATAGAAAAATAAGTGAAGAGAGAATTACTGATATCTGCCTCTTGCACATTCAACACCAGGGATCAAGCCCACAACTCTGAGCATGTGCCCTGACTGGGAATCAAACCATGACCTCCTGGCCCATAAGTCAATGAGAAACCACTGAGCAATGCTGTATGGGCTATGAGTTTTTCTTTTTCTATGTTTTGTTATATTTGTTTATTTGTTACTTTTTGTCTTATATTCCACATATGAATGAAACCATATGTATTGAATTTATACTTGTAGAACATAGAGTCTGGAAAAAAATTACAATGATCTTACATTTAGAATATATGATTTTTTTTTCAGTAGGAAATGATTTCTTTGATTATAGTATAGTATTAGAGGTCTGATGCATGAAATTTATGCAAGAGTAGGCCTTTCTTCCCCTGGCTGTTGGCACCCACTTCCCTCTGGCATCTGGGACCCAGGCTACCTTTGGCGACCGGCTTCATCTGGAAGGTCGTCCTGAAGGATGTCCAGTCTAATTAACATATTATGCTTTTATTATTATTTATTTTTACTTAAATTATGATACTACTGATTTTTAAGTATAATGAATTCACATTTAACTTTAAGGTTATCAATTGTACTGGTCTTTAAAAAACTCATTAAAATTAATAAAATAATTTTTCTATAATTCTTTAATTTATTTCTCTTAAGATAATCTCTTTACTTTTAAAACATTACTGACATCTCCACTTATTGGGGAAAATAAATCATTACATTGGTTATCTTTATTGTCTAAAGACATGCTCAGAACTGTCCCTAGTACATAAAAGGTACACAAGAAAATTTATTGATTAAAAGCAAAAACAGGCATAATTGTTTGGTAGAGCTTGTTATGGACAAAATTGTGTAATCATCTCAAATTTATATATTGAAGCCTTAACTCCCAATGTGACTATAGTTGGAGATAAGACCTTTAACAAGATATTTACAATTAACTTAGGTCCTGAAGGTGTATTCAAAGGACTTGTATCCTGATAAGAAAAGGAAGAGACATAAGGCATCTTTTTCTTACCAGGTGCATATAGAGGAAAGGCCATGAGAGGACAAAGGGGGAAGGTCGCTCTCTTCAGTCATCATGGAGGCCTCACCAGAGGCATCTTTCTTTTCTTTTGATATATTTTTTATTGATTTCAGAGAGGAAGGAAGAGAGATAAAACATCAGTGATGAGAGAGAATCATTGATTGGTTGCCTCCTGTATGCCCCCTACTGGGGATCAAGCCCACAACCCAGGCATGTGCTCTTGACTGGAATCAAACCTGGGACCTTTCAGTCTGCAGGTCTACGCTCTATCCACTGAGTCAAACTGACTAGGGTGGCATATATATATATATATATATATATATATATATATATATCTTTATTGATTTCAGAGAGAAAGGGAGAGAGAGAGATAGAAATATCAATGACGAGAGAATCATTGAATGGCTGCCTCTTGCATGCCCCCTACTGGGAACCAAGCAGGCAACCCAAGCATGTGCCCTGACCTAAATAGAACAGTGATCTCTTAGTTCATAGGTCAACCACTGAGTCACCGCAGCCAGGCCCTGCTGACATCTTGATCTTGCACATCTAGCCTCCAGAATTGTGAAAAAATAAATTTCTGTTGCTTATGCCGTTGAGTCTGCAGTATCTTGTTATGGCACTTGAGCAGACTAATGCTGAGCTTTATGGAAACTTCGTAAATATTCTGAAGCAGAATGTCTAATCATCATTATTTTAAACTTTGGCCTAATCCTAACAACATTGGGCAAGTAGAGAGGCTTATTTAAAACAGAAATCTTATTTTCATAGCAAAATAATTTTTGAGGACACCTCTCCTGTTTATATGATCAATTGCAACTGGTGAACTATATTATTCTCAGCTCCCCATTTTCATGAAATTTGGCTCATATTTTGTTGTATCCAGCAATCATCATATCACTGGCAGGTATACAATTAAAATAGTGATATCATGAATTTAATTTTTAGAGTTATTAATGTCCCTGTGCCAGAATGTGGATAAAGAGGAAGAGGGTAAACATACCTGAGACTATAAAGGAAGAATGGGACATGCTCACCAGTTAATAATCTTGTGGAATTCTAGGCTTTAGGCTAAAAAAGGAGGGATTTGAAAATGGAAAACAAGAAGGAGGTGCAGGAATATAGGTTTGTCCACTCAACTCTTTGTCTCATTTGGAAAGATCTATTCTCTCTTTTTCCTCTTTCCTATTTTACCAAATTTTCGACAAGAAAATAAACAACATTTTGTGATCAAGAATACAGCAAATGCTGCGCAGGCCAGCAGGAACCCAATCACATCCAAAGAGTGGTACTGGAACCAGGTGAGGTTGTGAGCAGCTGGCCGCAGGTGTTTGGCTCCTTTGTGGCGCATGACGTACTCAATCCAGAAGACGGCTCGATCCAAGGGCTTCACAGGTTGATCGTGGTGAATCCTTGATAACCTCATCACATTCTCTTTATAGCTGGAAGGCAAATAAGGAAGAAGGCAAAAGAGAAAGAAATGAATGAAATTTTGTTTTGTTTGTCACATGATACATGTTATAAAAATTAATCTAAGGCTACAGAATTGTTACATGAACACTGTATAGCATTTACCACGTGTAGTAGGGAGATGGTAAACTAAATATATTATTAACATAATGTGGTTAAATAGGGGAATAGAAAAAATAAGAATAAAAAAGTTGTTCATTGAAGCTTAATTTTTCTGAGTTGGTAGGGTGACATTGAATGAAATGTGCTTTCCAGAACATTTCCAAGACAAAATCGTGAATGGTCCAAGATTATAGGAAAAGATCCATTAAAAGGTAAGCATGATCGCTAACATTTTCTTGTCTGGTGCTTAATACAATCAGCGGTAATCCTTTAGAAGGAAGTAGTACTTACGAAGGATCATTAATGACTGTTCTCAAGGCCTTGAGCAAGTCTGCACTTGTCATTGTGTGCAGGTTCACCTCCACAGCCGCCCCTTTGGCCTTCATGTGAGCAACGTTATCATGCTGATCAGCAAACATGGGAATTCCCACCATAGGGATCCCATGATAAATGCCTTCATAGATCCCATTTATTCCACCGTGAGTGATAAAAGCTTTGGTTTTTGGATGACCTAGTTTGGGGATAGAATGAGAAGCGGGTGAAAATTTTATTATAATGTATCAACAGAAATTCAGAGACAGAAGAAGAAGATAT